>JAURVB010000926.1:0-115203 GCA_033002965.1 Piper betle
GTAGGGAGCCTTGGAGTACAGACTCGGCTCAGGTAAAAATGAATGAGATAATGGTTGAATGTCATGGTAGATTAGTATGTGTTACCGTATTTTTTATAAAATAGTATATATTTTCTTTTGGTTTTTCATTTATTATTTTGTCTTGTCTTTGCTTGTACATCATAGCATGCATGTAGGACTACGTTAGAACCCACGCATCCCATCCATGCATTTCATGTTTGCATCTCCATCTTGAGACACCGAGGGCAGATCCGGGTCGGCTTAACCGAACCCAGTAGATTAGCGAACGGTTCGGTCGCCGGTGACATTTCCGGGTCGGTTCACGGGTGAGCCGAAACGGGGTGTTACACGCTGGGTGGTCGGTGGTGCTGAGGCGACCACTGGATGACGGCTGCGACGGTCGCCGGCGACCGAATCGGCGACGCGACCAAACGCAGCCGCGGAGCTAGGCGCGGCGATTCCGGCGTCGCGGCGGCCCGATGGTGGCCGGGCCTGGTCGGGGCGGCAGGGCGACGTCGTCGCCGAGCTGGGCGGCGTCGGTCGACGGCCGGGCGGCGCCGACAGCGGCGGCGGTGGCGCGCGAATAGGGGCGGCGCGGCACGAGGGTTTGGGCGTGGGGAGAAAAGGTCGTCGTGAAGAAGAAAGGTTGGGTGGCAAACTCGTAAATAATACTTGACTCGTCTCCGGCTCGAGTCAAGTATCATAACTAACTCGTATTAAATCCTAAAAAATTCATAAAAATCGGGAAAAATCCCGTAAAATCAAACAACACCAAAAAAATTATAATGATATGCTCTAGAACTATCAACCCACCCAAACTGCCCGAACGCGTCCTAACGCGGTAAACGGCCTAATACTAATTCTACGATCCACTATATATAAAAATAAAATAAAATAAAATGACTGGCATACTCTCATATATCTGATAACTCATTCTGTTCTGCTGTGTTCATGACGTTATCATCATATACTTGGGTACGCATGACCCTCATAGCTCATACACGCGACTGGCATCGGCTCGGTACACGTGTCCTGAAACTGACTCAACTCGAAAGATAACGGTCCAACCGACCGGTTCTGAATATAAAACCCTGACTCGAATCGTGGGTTTTACACAAACCCCCCAACTCTTTTCTCTTCCCCGTCCAAACCCTAACCGCGCCGCCCCCTTTTCGTCGCCGACGCCGCCGACATCACCCTGTCATTGATCGTCACCACCAGGCGCCGTCGCGGAGTTGCCGTGATGCCCCGAGACCCCCGGCCGTCACCCGACCTCCACGACGCCGCGCCTAGCGACGTGCTCGCAGCGTCGATTCCGCCTTCGGCGACCGTCGTTGCGGCCGCTAGTCATTGCTTTGACATTGCCGACCCTCCCACGGCCTTCCCCGACAAGAGCAGAGCCCATTGCCGCCCAGGCCGGCCAGATCTAGTCACCCACCACCGACCGCCTATGTTTAGCCCTTTTTCGGCGAGCCGCCACCTCCGCTGAGCACGTCGACGTCATAGATGCGTCAGGCTCGCCGAGCCGATTCCAACTCTTCCAGCAAAGGGGTTTTGCTGGCAACACAGAGCGCGGCCACAGAGGGTAGGAGGCAGTAGAGGCAACCACGGTACAAAGGATTTTTGGAAACTACGGTAATTTTGGATTGTCCGCGGACATTGCTCGGGCCCGACGGACAATTTGACGTCCGAAGTCGGTCAGACAAGTTTTGTCCGACAAAATTTTAGACGGACGCGGACAATAATTTGTCCGATGTCTGTCTGACTGATGCCCACCCCTAACCACACACAATCCTAATCTGAATAAAACAATAAAACAATCTTATCCCACTTGGCCATATAACAATCAAATTATTCAATAACTTTAAGTGTGCATTCAATTAAATGACTCGAGTTAGCTTCAATTTAAATTACATCAAATCACCTTTAATTGCCTTGTATTGGGCCTAACATCGATACGATCATGACAATCATAAATTATATAGTGATATGATTCCTTCTATGTATTATAATCAATTGACTTAGGCAAATTTTTATATAAGGAGTTTGAATAACCCTTAATCTTTAATTTTGTTATCGCATTTACAACAAAAACATAGATATTACTCTAATGTGGATAATCATTAAATGTGCTAAAAAATGACTTTTATTGAATTAAGAAGTTTTATAATATGAGCAAAACAATAATATGTATAAATTTCATGCTTATTAAGTTAGCAATGACCTATCAATAATTCCCATATGTTCAGCATAACTGACAAATATTTTGGACAACAATCCCTTAGTTAGCGGAATTGTTAGCTTCATTTAAGTACCAATATGCTCAATTAATGTTCTCTATTTAAACACTTCTCCCTTGTATATCCGTATGTTTGGTACCTTTATAGAGTACTTTTCTTTGATACGAAGACCACAACGAAATTATCACAATATATCTTTAATGGCTTATTTATGTTTTCATCAATTTTTAGGCCTGATATAAAATTTTGTAACCATAATAATTGATTAGTGGCTTCAAAGCATGCCACAAATTCAACCTCTATGTATAGTGAATGTAGCAATGATGAACTTATTTCCACTTATCTATAAAATTGCTCCTTCAGCCAAATGGAACAAGTAGTCGAATGTGAATTTTTTATAGTCCACGCATCTATCAAAACTTGAATCTGATTGCCTACAACTTTACTCTAGTTTGATCTTTTGCATGTGAGCTTGTAGCCCTTGATGCCTTGAAATATCGAAAGACTTTCTTTGTAGCTTGTAATCATCGGTCCTATGTCTTGTGTTCTAACAATAAAATTTGTGTCAAGCCTAGTGCATGTCTGAGTATATAACAAACTCCCCACTACAAATACATGAGGAATTAATTTCATTTTTTTCGTTCCAAATCATTCTTTACACATTAGATTTCACTAAATTTGTCCCTTTTTTTGAACTTGAACTATATTGGCTAGAGACAATTTTTCATTCAAACTCTCTAAGATTTTATCAATATAAGTTTTATGAGACAATCCCAACAATCTTAAAGATCTATTATAGATCACTTCTATTTCAATCCTTTGGGTGCCTCTCTCTTATCTTTCATTTCAAAATTGTTAGAGAGATAATTCTTCATATTATATATTAGACCAATATCATTAGTAGTAAGAAGGATGTCAACAACATATAAGACTAACATAATAAACTTGTTCTCATTAATCTCTATATAGATACACCGATGAATAATATTTTTTATAAAACCATACAAGGCAATGATATTGTTGAATTTAAAATATCATTGAAAGGAAACTTGTTTCATTCTCTACATTGAATTGATCAACTTACACATCTGGTTTCCGGTGGTTGCAAAACTTTCTAGTTGATCTTATATAATGAATTGTAGAGATAATTCATAATAAAGGGTGATCCCCACAACAAAGAAGATTTGAATTTATAGAAAAAATTTCTGAGGTAAACATTACAACCTTCTTAATACAAATATAAAAAGATAAAAACGCTTTGAAGAGTTACAAGAAGGGCACGCTTTTTCAAGAAGTACCTTTTTCTAAATATCTAAATAATGCTAAAGTCCCATCAGGGTCCTGCCAACATTCTCAGACAAAGAGCATGGTACAAAATCAACAATATTTGTTTCTTGTTCACATCCAAAATAGCCCTTGCCCCCATGGTTGCATAAATCGGAATCGGAATCGGAATCGGTTTTCCAGTGAATCGGAATCGGAATCGGAATCGGTCTGAATCGGCCAGGAATCGGTTCAGTTGAATCGGTCCAAATTAATTTAATCAGTTATATATAATAATTTGACAATTTATAATATAAATATATTAAAATTAAGTATTGATGTTATTTTGATATTATTCTGTGTATTATAGTTTTTGATATTTTTAAATATTTTTTAAGATTTTTTTAAATTATTTTGAATTAATTATTATTTTTGACTCGAGTTAGACTCGAGTCAACTTTTAATTACAAGAATGCCACCGTGCGATTTTTACCCCCCGCCGCCACCGGCGGCCGGTCGGCGGCGAGTCTCGCGGCGGCGATGTCGGAGGATGTCGGCAGCCCGGTCGATGTCGGCAGCCCGGCCGGACGAACCGTCGGCGGCCCGGAGCCGGCGGCGGAGTCGGCGGCGATTCGTGCGTGCCCGATTCGGTCCGGCCACGGGTGGGCGGCGACGTTGCGAGGTCGGCGGCGAGGTCGGCAGCCCGGTCGGCGGCGAGCGCGGAGTCGGGGCCGCACGGCGGAGGCGGAAACCGGGCGGCGGCGGGCGGACGAGCGGCGGCGGTGTCAGGGGAGCGGGTTTGATTTTAGGTTTTTAAAATCCAAATTACCATTTTACCCATGCTTAAATAATTTAATAAAAATCATACCTAGGGTATTTTGGTAATTTCCTAAAAAAACCGATTCCGATTTAAATCGGCCGATTCCGATTCCGATTTAAATCGGTCGGAATCGGCCGAACTCGGCCGATTCCGGGGCCGATTCGGGGCCGCCCGATCGGCCCGAAATCGGATCGGCGCGACGCCGATCCGATTTAAATCGGCCGATTCCGCACGGAATCGGCCGATTTCTGCAACACTGCTTGCCCCTACTGGCTATTGCCGCACCTACCCATGAATTTTTTTGAAAAGAAATTGAAATTTTAAGTTTAAACTTTAATAATTAAAATTAAAATTATATATTTATTTTTTCAAAAACAATTCAAAATTTTGTAATGAGAATTTTTCCCACTTAGTACAAATTTACCAAGGGATTTGTCAATGCATTTCAATGGCAAAAATTTTTTCCTCTATATCCATGACAAAATAATTTTGATGGTTACAAAAATATTTGCCACGGGACATCTTGACAATGTCTTTGGGGTTTTTGTTACTGTATTGTCAGTAATAAAAGCCTCCCTTTTTTATAAGTAGGCATAAGAAACTAGCCAACTCCAAGTGTCATCAAGGCAACGGGAAAATAATGATGTGAATAGGTGAGGATTAATAGATGATAAGCCTTGTCTCTATTGAATATCAACTTTCTGAAAAAGCATCAAGCATATAGCAACTTGTTTAAAAAAACGAAGATGTAAACATGGTCCCCGTTCAAAACCCAATAATTTTCTGGGAAGGAAAAAAACTAATGATTATCATTGTCTATTAATTAGCAAGATAATTACTTGCTCTTTGCGCTTTGAATCTAAAAACTAATACGGTAACATATTTAATACCAAAGGGTCCAAAACAATAAATTGTCTTTTTTTTTTCAAACTCCTCTAATGAGTTGTTAGTAGGGTTGCTAATTGAGGGAGCTAGCTCGTGAGCATTTAGCGTTCGGCTGACTCGGCTTGAGACTCGACTCGAAACTCGACATTTAAATGTTTGTGCTCGAACTCAACTTAAACTCGAATCTTACGAGCCGAGCTTGAGCAAAGTCGTGCTTGACTCGATTCGGTAATCGAGCCGGTTTCGAAGATTGCAGTATGTGGTCTGGCGATCACTAATATGAATATCAAAACATTAGGCTTGGATGACAAAATAATTATTATTCATCACTAATATGAATATCATTTTTATAACAAGATTGGTACAATGACATTTTAAGTATTTTAGCAATAGTAAAGTTTCTGTCACTAAAGTCTTTTTTTTAAATGACTACTAGATAAAATATATGAAGATGTTAGTACGTAGTAGTATATTTCATTTTAAAGAATCCTTAAAAATTAATATAGGATAGGCCTTGTGGAATTGAAATAAAAGTAGGGAATAAAAAAGGTTTTATAAATAATGCTAACGATAAAAGTTTTATAAATAATGCTAATGATAAATACGATGAATTAAAATTAGATAAACCTAATTAATCAAGCACTTTCAAAATCTTTAAATTTATTTATTTTTTAAATCTTTGAAAAATGAGAGTAACATCTAATAAGAAAACGAGGCTTATTTTCCTATCTTGTTGATAACATTATTATAGATAATTGTTAAACTCAATAGTTCAATTTATTTATATTTTTTGTAATGTACGTATTATGCACAAAGGAAGGCTATTGTCACGGCCGGAAGTGACACCACATACATCACAATGACATGGGTGCTCACTGTCTTGCTCAACCATCCCCACGTCCTAAAGAAGGCTCAGGAAGAGTTGGACAATGTTGTAGGCAATTCCAGAAATGTGGACGAATCAGACATAACCAACCTTCCTTACCTTCAAGCCATCGTCAAAGAAACACTGCGCCTATACCCCGCAGGGCCGCTGTCAGTCCCTCACGAGGCCATTGAAGAATGCAACATTGGAGGTTTCCAAGTCCCAGTAGGCTCACAAATCTTGTTTAATCTTTGGAAGATCCACCGGGATCCGTCTGTTTGGGAAGACGCATCAGAGTTTAGGCCTGAGCGGTTCTTGACTGCACATAAAGACGTGGACTTGAAAGGCCAACATTTTGAGCTGATCCCATTTGGGTCTGGGAGGAGAATGTGCCCAGGGATGACATTTGCTCTGCAAGTTTTACAATCGACGATAGCTCGGCTTCTTCATGGGTTTGAGATGGTTACTCCAGGAAATGAACCTTTAGATATGAGTGACGGATTGGGATTGACGATGCCCAAAGTAACTCCACTTGAGGTTGTCACAGGACCACGACTATCTACAAATTTGTACCATTAATTTTTAATGGTGCAATTGATGGCCAAACTATGTAAATGAGAAGCGGTGACCAGGACTATCTACAAATTTGCACCATTTTTAATGGTTCAATTGTTTCCCAAAATATATATAAATGAGAAGAGTGATCACTAGATGTTGTGTGGGATCTCCTTATTACCCGGTTGCAATTTGCTATTGCATGTGTCAGCTTGCTTTGTTTATTTATGACTCTTGGAAGTGTTGTTTAAAGGGATCGTAGTGTTTAAGTTATAATAAGAGTTCTGATAGACTGGTTGGTTTGTTAATCTTCTTTTGATGGAATTCAAGGTACATTGACAACGCCTCTTGATTTCTACAATACATATGAGTATAATCAACCTAGCTAGTTCGGCTTATAATGTACACACCCTCAAAAAACTTCTTTGAATAGATTTCCTGCTCATAACATGTCAATTCCATAGGCCTTGTTTAGTTAGAATAAAAGATACGTAAATGACATGAAAATTTAAAATGGCCAGCCTTATTAAGTTTGGTATATATGTAATATAATTTTCAAAAAATTGGTACGTTTACGATATATTTTTTATTTAAATTAATTATGATTATCTTTAATTAGCCCACCCATATGCTCTTTAATGAGCAAAAAAATCACTCTTTAAAGTAATCATAATTATTTTGTACTCTTACTTAGATGAAATCATACTTAATTTCTATATAAAATAATTAACTAAATATTTTTTTATTAAAAAATATATTAAATATATCAATTTTTAGTAAAATTAATTATTTTAAATTTTTTATGTTGTTTACATTATTTTCATACCAACCAAATAGACGGGAACTCAGATAAGTCTATGCCAATTATCATTGGTAGGGGTGCTTATTGGGTAAATCGAATCGAGTTTTGCTCGGCTCAAGTTTGGCTCGTTTGATTTCAAGTTCGAGTCAAATTAAAAAGCATTCGAGTCGAGCGAATTCAAGTCGGGTTCGAACTAACTTAATATATATATATATATATATATATATATATATATTGATGTTGTTTTTTGTATAATTTATTCTAAAATTTATTTTTTTATTAAAATATATCAAGTTTGACATAATTATTCATAAAAAATAATTTAATCCTACATAAATTTATTTAATTAAATATAATATAATGATATTTTATAATTTGGTTATATTTAAATAAAAAAATTTAAGATAAATATGACCAAAAATCCGTCTTTTATATATGTCAAGCTTCGAGTCGAGCTAAATTGTACAAGTACAAGGTCAAGCCCGGCTCATTTAATATTGAGTTGAGCTTGGAGTTGAGTTTTTTAGTCGAGTATCATAGCTAGATCAAGTTTAATTGAACTTTGAACCACCCTAATCATTCGGCAACTAATCCTCATTTTCCATGCACTAATTAAGGTCCATCTAGCTTCCAGCATTCTCAAACATACATAAACGTGTGAAATATCATCTGGACTATTTTGCATTTTACCGTTTTAGTATTTTAGTATTAAACAGGTGTTATAAACATGTCTTGTACTGTTTTGTGAGAATATTCCGTACCGTACCAAAAATTTTGTCGATAATGGAGATGCTAAACTATCTCTTAAATGGTTGGGACCAGTGAATGAACATATCATACTTTGATGTAGTAGTTTTGAAATGGCACATGATTTTGATGAATTGGGAATTTAGGCAAAGTAAAAATTCTAATAACGACATAATTTCACGCTTAATAAGATATCGAACCCCCTTTGGCAAATTGCAGGGCTACAATGTGCAAGAGTTACCTGTTAACCAAATTTTACCAACGCCTAGAGCCAATTTGGGTGGGCCATATGTGTCTGATCGTGTAGACAGCCCATATTAGACTGTGGGGAGCCGGTAGAATTTTTTTTTTGGCCGCCGACTGCCGGGTGTTGGATTTGGCTGCACGTGGCTGGAACGACAAGTGGCGGCGGCCGCAAAATAATTTTTTATTTTTTGAGATCTAATCTAAATTATCTTTTTAATCAAATGACTTTGTAATTGAACGAAGTAGATTAAATAGGCCCCAAAAAAATTGCTTGAGCCTCTAATACATGCTACTTTACCCGAAAATGTTGATGTAAATCAACTATAAGGCTTGGTCTTATGCCAATCATATAAATTGATTTGCAAGAAAAAGTAAAATGTAAATTTAACGGTAAAATTTGGCTATAAGACTCATGAAAGTATATGATAATTGCCATTTATGGAGTCTAAAAATTTCCAACATGAACAATTATTTTGTACTGTATAACCACATAGCGTCTTATCATTTATTTTGTTAGAGATAAGGTTTTATAATAAAGTTGGACAAAAAAATATCACATGACAGTATCAACTCCTTGTCGACAATACCTACATCACATTGGCCACAAGTTGACGAGTGCATTTAATATAAGAGAGCAACAAACCTATTCCCACAAATCCCATCCTTCATCGGTGTCGGCAAGCTTGGGTCACATCTACCATTCTCTGATACGAACTCAAACACTATTTATCTCTCCTTTCCTAGAAACGACTCAAGTCATTAACGTAAAGACGGCTAGCTTGCTCTTGATTTGATGTTAGTACTTCTTTAAATATCACTTGTTGATATTGAGGTTTTTCCAAACCAGTGATTTCTGAAGTTGGGTTTAATGCGATTCATTGATCATATTTGGAGCAATGTTGTGCCCTTTGATGGTACCAAATTATATTTAACTCATGCTCAAGATTCCTCACGCAGTCAGCAAACAAGCTCAATTTCATGTCATACTGTCTACAAGTATTTTAGATGATTTGATCATGATAATAAGTAGTTGAGCTAAACTAAATCGAACATTTTGTCCACCTTGATTGCATCAAGCTCAATTTTCAATCAGCTTAGTAGATTCAAACACACACAGACACACACTTCTTTGTTCAAACTTTTTCACAGTTGAGTTGATGAAACTATCGATTCCAAATAACCAAAGATTTATTAAAATACAACAGACAAAACGGGATTTGATTTCCACTCGTATCACATGGAAGGTTAGATACCTTCAACAATAGAGTGGGTTGTAGAGTGGGATGGGGTTGTATCCCATGTTGAAATGGGATGGCGTTCAAACATTCTTGATGCAGTCTACATTGCGGGCCCTTCCTTTCTGACAATAAATTTGAGTGACCTCTTTTGAGCACACTTCACAGCCACTTATTAGTCTCGACCAAATTATAGTTGTAAAAATTGATCCATTTCGAGTGAAATCCGTTGATTTTATTTGGCCGAATACAAAACTTAATTAAAATGAGATCGAATTGTTTTGGCTAAAAATCGGGTCAAGAATCGGCTAGCCGATCTGAGCCGATTCTCACCCCAAGTCGACGATCGTAAGAATCAGCCGATTCAAGAAGGAGATAAAGCAATGGGGTGTTCGGGGTAGCAAGGGATAGGGGGTGGGATGGGGGTGATCGGTGAAGGAGGCCTAGCTCGACACCGGCAAAGTCAGCTAGGGCTGGGATGAGGGGATCAATAAAGGAGAAGTGGGAAAAAGGATGGTTTGGGCAGGGGATGGAGAGGAGGGGTTAAAGTGGTGCGATCGGAGGGTGGGTCGGCTATGGTGGTGAGCGGCGGCTATTAGAGAAGGCGATCGGGTTCGAATGAGGGCGAACAGGGGAGAGGGAAGGGGGGAAAAGAGGGAGGAAAGGTGGCAACGAAAGTGGTGAGGGGGTTGGAGGTGATCGACGACTGTGGCATGGCCAGTCGCCGGAGAGGGTAGGTAGTGGTGTCGGGAGAGGGGAGGCTCGGGTTAGTCAGGTGGAGAATAATGAGGATGAGTAGTTTAGGTAACAAAAATTAATTCACTCTCAGCTCGAGTAAATAATAATAAAATAAAATACAACTAATAATAATCTAATAACATATTCTAGAATGATGCAAGTGATAGGAGGGAGGAGATAAATGATTGATTTTGACCGATTCAAGTGAACCGATTTTTGCTCAATTTTTTATAAATCAGTTCGATTCAATAACTTTTTCCGATCCTAATCAACGTCCGATTTCAATTTTTGCAATTATGGACCAAACAATTCCTTTTTCCACTAATCTCCCCTTTCCAACCAACCCGTTTGCTCGATCTGAGTTCGAGCAGCATAGGTTTTACACAAACTAACGTGATTTGATCATTAGATGCATTCCTAGTATCGTAATCCTCATGGTCACAGAGTTTGCATTACATAGTTTATCGACCTGGAAAAATCTTTCCAATCGAGTTGCAAAGTCTATCTATGTCGTCTCTTTCTTTTTATCGACCAATTTATTAAAATTACAAAAATGACGTCATTTCATTCTTGATGTTGGTATGTTAAGCCTCCCGACAGGAATAATTTTTTTTAGTGATCGCCAGACCATATACTGCAAATTCATGGCCATATCTATATGAAAAAACATGGCATCTGACTCTTGTGTGAAGGAAATTCGAATGAAAATTTTGCTACAATGTTTTTTATAACAAAAAGTGACGAATTTGTCGGCACTAGTGCTATGTTTTCTTGTAGTCCCACTACTAAATATGAAATTACTTCACACTTTCAATACACTTTGATTAATAGCTTACACTCCCATGAAATTATTTATGAGAAGATGAGTGGCAAATGGAGGACTCCATAGGTAGATGCTCTTTAATGGCTCCTCGCAAAATGAATGAAGCACACATGGTTGTGTCTCCTCTAACATCCCCATCTCCACCTCCCATCCTGCTCGCTAGATGCCGATCACTTTTTGATTCTCTTCTCTTCTCCCTTTCCCTCCATTAATATCTTCACCTATCTATTATCATAGAATGGGATCATATTCCAACAGATAGACACCAAATCAATCCACACACACCAAGTTTTTAACCATCTGGGTTTTGAGCTTTCCATGGAAATGAGAACCTTAGCACTCTTGGGTGTTGCACTCTCTCTTCTAATTCTGCTACCCGGACCAGCAAATTCTACTGCTGCATCAGGTATTGATTTAATTTATATATCTAGTTAGCTACATTCAATTCTACAGATCTGCAAACCGAATATTTGGGTAATTGTTTGTTCTCAACTATATGTAATGTTCTAAGTGGGAAGGGAGGATCAAGCAAGTAGCGGTGGGGATCTGTTTGAGATAGATTACCGGGGACCAGAGACACACTCGTACATTCCTCCACCAGAACTCAACAAAGGTACATATCTTACTCTTTACCCAGTATTTGTTTTCTTCTAGTAAGTGCAAATGGTTATATGTACAGATGATATGGTCATATACCATGTATAATCTTGAATATTTGCAGGTAGTGTTAGTTCGAAGTCGTCAAAAGCTGGCTCTAGCAACACTCATGGAGGAAACTTAAAAACCCATTTTGATCTCATAATGAATTAGTCGTTTATTTGGGAGATATTATATTATATGGTTTGTGATGGGATGGGATTGTGTAATTTGCTATTGATTGAATTGATTGTAACTATATCTGCAGAGTTGGGAGCAGGTTCAAGTAATAATGAAATAAGGTGATTGTTGTTATTCGAGGATTTAATGTCCAATGAGTTTGTGTCCTAATATATATTTGTACATTTAATTGACTTCAATTAATTTTACTATTTCTGTGAGATGATTGAATGAAATGTTGGCAACGAACCAACAATATCTATAAAAATAATGATACGAATGAATATTTTTTAAGTAACCCTAATAAGTGTTTTGTACAAAATTCAGGGTAATTTAACCTAGAGATGTATTATATTTTGTGCACCACCAAATTTTTTCACCTTGAATTTGACCACCGTGATCATACTTACATGGCAATTCTTTTTGGGCCAATCAAACTAAAGGCAAGAGGGGAAACTAATTTTGGTGGTGGATGGAGAATTTTTCAATAAAAAACGAGAAGAACGCATAAGGCCCGACAATCCTTTTAGTACTGGGTTTAAAACAGAAATAGCCTTAGAAAACCCATTTAGTAATGGGCTTTTATTACCTTGAATCCATATGATCCACTTTAGTGATTTAATTAATAAAATTTTCCCTTTAGAAATCCTTGTTTTTTGGATAAATCTGTATTAGTGCAATTAAGATGTACAATTTTATTAATACAGTAATTAGTTAGGATATCCTTTATCCATTTTCCGAATTCAAATGAAACATTTGATACGAGCCAAATCCAGTCCAAAGTATTTAAAGGCAGGGTTTGCAGCAGCATGGTATAATATTGGTAATCATTTACTAATTTGTTAGAAGTTTTTAATCGGTTATTTTCTGGATAGAATGTAAATTTATAGTGTGATCTTCTCCATTTATATCATTTTCAGTTAAGTTTAAATATATTCTTTTCCCAAAGATGCTCACTTGAAGGAAAACTTGTATCCTTCGCTTACATGCATAATTCAACTCCATAAGAGCTTTTTCAAACAATTTGGAATTGGTCATGACGCGAGCAGCATTGATCTTCAAGTAGCTAGGTGAACGTTTTTCAATCATACATTAAACAAGGCCAACTGCTACCTATTCTATTGGATTAAAAAATACTTTTAATCTTAATCTTTTAAATCAATCTAGCTAAAAGTACAATTTTTGCAAAAGTACAGTAGCTAATTATTTAAATTAAATGAGCAAATATTGATTAATGCATATAATATAATATATACCAACAAACATAAAAATTTGTGAGAATCCAATGCTCCAGAAACCTAAGCTGGCCTACTTCGTTTAAAAGAGGGGGAACAGGCCCTAATATTAAAGGGGTAATTGACGGAGAATATGTAAATATATATATATATACACAAGCGCGTGCAACTTTTAGTGTGAAAAGTGGCTAGTTAAAGAAGGTGCTTAATGTAAATTTATTATAAATTTATATTTATATATAATTAATTAACATGCACGTCACTAATGACGATAGAGAGCTGAGGTACAGCTGCTTGGCTGTCTTCCAACGTCCATGCTCATACTTTTCAAACTTAGATTAAAGAGTTGTTATTTTTGGTTTAGTGTTCGGTCTGTTTCTACAGATATTTGAGTAGTACTGTTTAACTCAATAATTACATGCTTCATTAATATTATATGCTTACCCCGCTTAAAAAAAAGCTGCCTAGCAGACACATTTCCTTATCACAGTAGAGCTTTTAAAAGTTAATGATAAAAAAGAATCAGAATTATACTGGCCACATCCTTCTCATAAGCTAAAGCATATCTATGGGTATTTGTATCTATGGTATTTCTCAAAATTTTGTTTATAAATATGGAGGCTTGGATGGCATCTTGACATGAGTGTAACCATATGGATGGTAACTAGAAGGCATAGAGCTATAAGCTCGTCTAAGAAGAGATCAAGTCAGTGGACTAGTGAGTGTATATATATATATATATGAAGATTCTTGGATTAGAAGGAGTAGCATAATTAGGCGTTGTTTTGGAGTTCTAAACATGATCAAAGGGGCCATTTTTCGCAAGGGAGATGATGCCAGAAGAAGTTGCCTGTTTGTATCCTTCGGGCATCATTTCCCTGCGAATAAAATTGCCTCTTTGCGTTCATATATGTATAGTAGGTGTACTATGTCAGATCATCTTAGACCACATACAAAGGTAGGAAAAGCTACAGCCATGGCCGTTGCAATTATATTGTTGGGTCTCTCTGTCTGTTTCCTCTCTCTCATTATCTCTGATCTTTGGTTTTATTGCAGATATATTAGATCACAAACAGAAGGCAAGAAAGGCTTACAAGAAATTTGGGCTTACCTCACTACGTACTCAATTACAAACATATATTTTTGTTTTGCAGATTTAAATGGCATTTTGTTCAGAAGTCGAGTTCTTCCAGTTCCCTACTGATCTTAAGAAGATCTTATATCTGAACCTTGGTGAGAGTTTGGGGAGCTTCCTTATCAACTATATGTGGCTTTAAGTATTTTTGAAGTGGAATATATTGGTTTCATCATGAACAAGTTTTTTTTTTTTGGGTTCTCTGTCTCTCTCTCTTTCTCCCTGGAAGTTTGATAAATCATACCTGAAATTTAGTATGACAAATAAACTATAAATACTCATTGGTGTGTGTATATTTTCTAGAGAAAATAAAATTAGTACCAAGAACTTATAAATCTAACAGAATTTAGACATGTTCATTTGGCCCCGAAATACTTACATAAAAAACCACAATTATATACTAATAATTCTGTAATGCCCATCTTTTTCATCGGTAATTAAATAATTAGTTTGAAGCGGGGTAGTTGGCAGTTGCAGCTAAGGTGGTCCTTAGCTTTTAATGACCTGATATCTTTCATGACATCAATCTTCCTTCGAACTTGGGACTGATAATTTAATGTTTGTAATATAGATCTTAATTTAACCATCTTGCTCTTATGATCAGCTCTCTTCCTCTAACATAATTAATATAGACAAATTACAATTCCACAATTACTTAACTATATAAAATGTTATAAATAATTGCAAGGTTATGCGCCGCCATTCTATTGGTTAACTAGCTAGCCTCTAGAAGGGGAGTGGAAAGCCATACTTAATGCTAATAAATAGGATACTTTATTGGTTAACTAGGTAGCCTCTAGAAGGAGAGTGGATTTTCTAGTTGAGTTAAAAAGATATAGTTGTGGTTAAACTCTATAAATTGTGAAGAGAAATGTTATAACAAATTCATTAATTCCCTCTAGAAGATACAAATTCTTTGTACTTAATTCACAGTCGGTAAAATAAATACATAATAACCATAATTTGATTGAGCTTGACAGGAGTCAATTTTTATATCTAAAAGGTGATAGTAATAATGAAAAGTACGGTAAGAGAGAATATTCTAACAAGTAGCAAGCCGTGGAGCCATACAAATATGAGATATAATTTGTAGCAGATGATCACATTGAAAGCTCTTGTAGGTCATCTTGTTGTTCCAGACGTGTTAAACCAACGTAAAAAATGGATAAATAATCAAGAATTAAGAAAAGAATGGTTCAGTTCTAGTACTAACTAGGGAATCAGGTTTGGTTTGCTCCATGGGAACATTTTTTCACAGAAAAATGCTTCAACTTGGCCATTTTCAGTTTATGGAGCACAGAAATTTCATCCTTTGAATTGGGTTTTTTTTGGTTCCTCATGTAAATGAATTAGCTAGTTCAAAGAATTTGCAAACTTCGAAATTGCATGGTGCATGGTTCAGACCCCTAGACTGATCGCATCGAGCAACTCAGGCGAGCATGCATGGGATGCATAGGAAATGGCAGCTCGTTGAATCCAACCTTGTAACTACTAGTCTTCTCTTCATGTAATTTATTTTATGTATCGCCTAATTGATCGATCAGTATTCAAGAACCGGAGGAACGACGAAAATGAAGTGATGATATAAATGGACTTGTTTTTTCCCAACCATTTTTTCAAGGTAAATTTGTACAAAATTAGCCAAACGGAAGAGAGAAACATGCCCTAAAAGTGAAAAACATACACCTACAACAAAATAACAAAACCAAACTAAGAAAACATGCCCAGGTTTTTTCACACTAATAGTTGGATTGGCCATTGGTGTGATTTTTTCTTGTTTTTGTAAGATCTGATATGGGCTAACCTTGTAATCAGATGACCAATATTTATTTGGGTGCTGATCGGAAGTTTCCTTACTCGAAACCTTTTTTCATCAAAATATAATAAAAATAAATAATAAATTAAATTCTTATAATTTATTTTTTAATGTAATTAAATTTTATCATAAAATCAAAGTCTACTGGGCTGCATGCCACATGGCAAGGCATCTGGCCTACTTCAAACCAAAATCTGAAAGATTTCTTTGAAGTAGTTCACAAAAGCTCATGTAAGGTTGCTAATGGAGCAAGCCAACTCGTGAGTATTTAGTGTTCGGCTCGATTTAACTCATCTCGAAACTCGACATTTAAATGTTCGAACTCGAACTCGTCTCGAAACACGAATCTTACGAGCCGAGCTTGAGCAATATCGTGTTCGACTCGACTCGGTGATAACTTGAACTCGACTCGTAGCTCGATTTGATAAAATAATATAATATTATAATTTTTATATTATATCTTATATATATAATATAATATAATAACAAAGAAGTGAGATAGTTGAGATGGTAAGTATTCAAGTTGATGACCTCAAGGTTGTGAGTTCAATCCACATTGATAGTATTTTTTTAAGTGAGGTACTTTTTACTTTTAATCGAGCCTCGAGCTCTGAAAAATTAAACAGTTTAAGTATTCGAGCTTGAGTCGAGCTCAAACATATAAAAGATATTCGAGTCGAACTCGAGCATGTATATTCAAAACTCGTTCGATCTCGAGTCGAGTTTGAACGAGTTACAAACAATTCAAGTCGAGTTTGAACGAGTTACAAACAATTCAAGCCGAGTTCGAACACAAGTCAAGCTCGACTCGCTCGCTCGATTAGCACCCTAAGCTCATGCAACCTTATCAAATTTAAAGTAACCGGTCCAATGCTGCAGTTACCTATTGTGAACATTTCATCTTTTAAAAATAATTTAAACAATTTGAGGGCACATATATTATTATATACAATTACAAGTTCATGCTGCAAGCACATCCCTCCTTATTAAAACACCAAACATTGAATTCAAGATTATACTTCTTTATCTTTGGAATGTTATAGTCAGGCTAATGTTGTACTTCAATCTCTTTTAGTCTACTTTGATCTATTTTTAGCTTACTTTTTGAAGTCGATGCAGCGCTTTCTTGCCCGACCACGGCCAGCAGCAGTTATTGGTTGCCTAACCTTTGTTGTTTCAATCAACAGTTTGCAAAACCATGCAGAGAACAACTAATTTAACGGGAGTACGTGCCCAACTCCAAAAATTACCCATGCATCTAATATGGGTTTCTTTGATTAATTGCCATCTTAAACTAAACCAAGAAATCATACCATGTAGTCATAGGTTTAAAAAAAAAATTGACTCTAAAAACTCACCGATTTGGCTCCACTACGCCGGATCAAACTCTACGAATCAATTCATACTAACCGATTTTACAATAGACGTCTTGAGCCAACTATAAAGGTTATCAAATCATATTAACTTTCTTTTGGATTAACTAAATTAATATATTTAAATAATATAAACCATATATTTATCAATTTCAAGTATTAAAAGAATAATATATACCGATTTCATATAACTATTTATTTACATAATTAAAATTTTATTATAAATGACTCTTAGTCGGTTTGAAATCGACTACAAGTCGACTCCGTTCCATGGCATACTAAAATTGTGTCCCAATTTTGAATTTTTAAACTATGCATATAGATACATCTCAATTAGTTTTTTCTCATGTGATTCTACCCTTTATGTGGAGTAATCGAGCCAAATTAACTTGCAAGCAAAACATTGAAAAATTTGGGCTCATTCTCATTATTCTAGAGCTCTAACAAAAATTTGGTTTGAAAACAACAGCTCTATGAACAGTGATTAATAGATATTTGATCATATAATTGTTTAGTTCAATTCAACTTGAAGTTTGAGCTCAATGTATTTTACGTACCTCATAAAATGTTCAACTTAGTTCAAATTATTACCATATATTTTGTAGTATATACCATTGTCGTCCTGTATAATTTATTTTTAAAAAACACTAGCCATTTTTTTCTCATGGGTTAAAATTTTTTAAATAGTCAATCTTTTAAAAGTAGATGTATTTAATATTATATATATATATATATAATATTAAATAAATTATCTTATATCTAAATTAAGTGTGGTTATATCCAAATAGACGCATAAAATAATTATAATTACTTCAAAATGGAAAGTAGATCGCCTATGTGCTCTCCCATCATGTGTAATTAAATTTCTCCCTTTTTCTTTCTCAAAAGATAAGAGAAAGGGGGAAATTCTTTTATATATAAGAGATAACGTGGGTATCCCATTTAGTGATAGTAATGATTAGTCTCAATATAAATAAAATAAGCATGTATCAACTTTGGTTAAATATATATATATATATATATATATATTATTTTTAATCAAGTTTTAAAATTTTCATGTCATTTATATATATTTCATGCTAACCAAATGGAGCTTATTAGTGGAGTTATCAAACAACTCATGTTAACTGAGTTTAAACTTGTTTTAATAAAAAATTGAACCTATCTTCAACAATCCATCTAAATTTTCATGCTTTGTCTTGAAACTGATTGTAATTAGTTTTAAGTGTCCTACCATATGCTCTTGTACGAGTAAAAAAATTCCCCCTTTTCCTTGTCCACCAAAATTTTAAAAAGAAATTTTTTTCTCATAGAGAACCCATGAGCGTTCAATGGAAGGTAACTATGATTATTTTATGATCTCACTTAGATGTAATCAGATAGATAAAATAAGTAATTTAATATTATATAAAATATATTACATATAATTACTTTTAATAAGATAAGTTATTTTAAAATTTTTATGTTATTTATGATACGTTCGCGCCCTTTGGTCGAAATACATGTGTATAAAATGATCGTCTTTCACGAGAACCGCCTGGTTTGTTCTAAAAAGTGTTTTGGATTTAATACTTTCCCTCAGACAATCGTCGCCTATCTGGATGTAGCAAGAGCAGTTACGTCTGAATTCCAACTTCCACTTCACCAACTCTCTGTAGTTGCTTCGTGCTCACCGTGAATCCATGATACCAATCACATATGTATATGTATATATACCATGAAGTTTCGTTTGTTTTGTGTTGGTCTAACCAGAAGAACAAACACTATTTATCTTGAGGCCAAGTCGTTCAAACGTAGCCGACTTGCAAGTCTTGGGGTTGAATGAGATTTTTGTAGAAGAAAGTGGTGTTCTTTGGCCTTCAATTGGACACCCTTCAAAGCTGTCATTTTTTCTATGTCAACATTTGTATTCTAAAATAAAATCTTCGTCTTCCACTTGTGCAAGTTTGCTATAATGGAAATTCCGATCACCTAGCTGTTTTGGCTTCTGAAGGCAGTTTTAAGTTCAGGCATTGGATCTTCCATCCATTCTCTTTTCTGGGTTTTATTGAATTTAACAATTTTCTATCTTGTCATGTGTTTAATTCAAGAGCTTGTTCTTCGTTTTGGTTTGATGATGGGTATTTCACCATCTGGTTTCTTTCATGGAAGAACAAATTCGTTTGATGTATATTTGCCTTTAGCTTCGGGAATTAAGTTAGTAACAGCTAATTACTGTTCTATATTCTGTTTCACCCACAGCTTCTTAGTTCCTAGATACATTAATATTTGTTGCAACATATGTCCTTTGATGTTCTAAATCAATCAATGTCTGGCTCTTCGTATCTCATGTTCCTGGATAGACCCACCAGTTTTGTGTTTGAGTTATGTCAAGATATGGGTAGGAAGGCCAAGTGGTTTACGGTTGTAAAGAAAGCTCTATCCCGTGAATCCAAAAAGAAAAAGGATCAGGTGTGGACTTTTTTAAACTTTTTGCTGCAATTGATGATCATGTTCGTGTCACTTTTTACCCTCTATCGCTTATGGAATTATGCTTGCTTAATCTCAGGAAACCAAAAAGACAAGGAAGAAATGGAGGTTTGCCAAATCAAAACACGTAGAAGCATCTGCTTCCACAGTGGTCACAGTGCAGCTCTTGCCTCAGCAGCCGCTGCAGAGGCTGCTCAAGTGGCGACCGAGGTCGTGCGGATCACAACTGCAACAAGAAACCCCCGCAGATCAGGAGAAGAAGCTTCTGCAATCAAGATTCAGACAGCTACTTGTTAAATTGCTTGAATGGCAGACAGTTATCCCTCAGTTTTTTTCAAGAATACTTGGGGTTTTTTTTTCATCTCATACATGGTGTGACTTTATCTATCAATTGGTATTATGGCTGTTTTTCATATTTTAATTTTGATGAAAGAAAATTTATGGTATATATATTATTGGGTTTCTGCATGTTATGTTCGTAGGCAAGAAGAGCCTTGAGGTGTTTGAGGGGTCTGACTAGAATGAAAGTTAGGATGTAGGGTTCCTCGGTGAATCAACAAACTAGAGCCACTTTGCAGAACATTCGTAAATACAACAAGCTCCAATCACAGATTTGTTCCAGGAGGATAATAAATCACGACAATACCAATCAGGCCATTCAAAGGCGATTCCATTTGCAGCGAGAGAAAGTTTCGAAAGTCTTGGTTAGTAGTTTATTTGTTATCTGTCTTGATCATTACAGCAGTTACAAGAAGGCAATATAGGGATGTGTGTCCACCATTTTGTACATTCTATTTGATTGTTTAACCTACTGCTGGGTATTGCAAAAACAGTTTTTGGCTTCCATTAGATACTATTTTTAAAAGAATGATGCTTACAATGTATTTTTATTTGTTGGCAACTTTCGCAAAAAATATATAGGTAGGAGAGGATTGGAATATAAGTACCCAATCCAAGCAGCAGGTAGAAACAAAGCTTCTTCAATGGGAAGACGCTGCTATCAGAAGAGAGAGAACACTCGCTTATGCACTTTCTCACCAGGTAAGAATTCACTTCCTCCCGACAAAATTTTTTAGCCTACAACGCAAATCGATGACCAAACAAAGAGCACCATTTTTTTCAGCTACAATGGAGAAAACATAACCGGAGTGTTCATAACATGTTTACTGATCCAAGCAACCCACATTGGGGTTGGAGCTGGTTGGAACGTTGGATGGCTGCAAGGTCAGGAGATGCTCCAACTTCAATAGACAAAGATTTCAATGATTCTCAGCCGTCAATAAAGAGTGCACGTAGAAGCCCCATGAGAGAAGTTCATAGATATGCTCTCCGTGCCCTTAACATTGACAAACCACATTCTCCAAAGCCTTCCAAATTAAACACAACTCTGAGACTAGGATCCCCATCATCACCTCTATCGCAGGCTTCAATATCAGAGAAGTGTAAAGCACGGAGTTCAAAAGTTGGGAAGAGAGTGGAGGAAGATGACTTAAGGAGTGTGAAGAGTTTGCAGACAGAGAAGTATAGGAGACAAAGCATAGCAGGGTCACCAGCAAGAGATGGCGAGAGTCAAGCCAGCTCCCCTCCTGTACCAAGCTATCTGGCTTCCACAGCATCTACCAGAGCCAAATCAAGATTACCAAGTTCACCCGACGAGAGAATTGAGACATCAGATAGAAGGCCAATGGATTCACCAAAGAAGCGGTTGCCCTTCCTACCTCCAGGAAGGCCAAGCAGTTCTGGCTCCCCTATGCTGGGGAGTTAGCATGAATTGAATTTGGAGAACCGATGGAACAAGTGAAACACACACACACACACACAAACAGCGGTGATGGTAGCTAGTATACCCCCTCTTACCTGCCAACTTGGTGTTGCTTTCATCTCTATTCATTATTGTGGAATTTCAAGGCTAACAAGTAATATTATTTGGTTGTAGATAAATGTTTTCCTAAAAAATAACTTCACGGGTTCTGTAGTAAGAAGAAAATGTTGTTTTCTTTTTTATACTATTTGGTTGTAATACATAACTCTGTCAAGCTTTTCCAAGTAATTGCCATGAAGTTTGTTGTGAAGATATTATTGAAACTCCATAGTTCTTTAGCTAGTACTGAAATGCCACACGTTACTACTTTGAATCTCTAATACAAAGCTCAAATCATTTCAATGTAATCATCATCCATCAAAGGGAAACTGAGATATAGTGTGTAAATGTGTGAAGAATGGCAGTTGAGAACAGATAATTGCACAGAAGAGACTCAGTATAGCTTCATAAAACAACCAAGAATATGAATCCCAAAGCCTCAACATTCCATCTCACTAGCTTCGTTACAGTCAATTTATTCAGCTTAATCCGACAAAGAATCACATAGATAATAATACGAAGAATAATATTTCCACTACATATCTACCATACTATCCACCTATATAAATAATAAACACATAAATAAAAAGCTCAGATGGAGAAGTAAGAAGAAGAACAAATTACTTACCTCTCCCAAAATCCATGGAGATCAATCGGCACTCCGAAGACGAAGTGGAGGAGGCATTGATCAAGCCATTGTAATCAGAGGAGATACTCTCCTGCAAGCTGAGCAAGAGGGTGCTCGTGTCGAAGCTCAAGCAAGGCTTGGAGGTGGGCACATACGGCAATGGCGCCTCCCCACTCAGCATCTGCACCGCGTTCCTCATCCCAGGCCTGGCAATGGGGTCTGGGTGAGAACAGATGAGCCCAACCAGCAGCACCCTCCTCATCTCCTCCTCCTCGTACTCCCCGCCAAGCCTCCCATCCGCCGCCTCCAACACCCTCCCATCCCTGTACAACCCCCACGCCCACTCCACAAGGTTGCCGCCGGCGGCCAGGGCGGAGTCCTTCTCGATCGGCCTCCGGCCGCAGGCGACCTCGAGCACCACCGCGCCGAAGCTAAACACGTCGGTCTTGTCGGTGGCCCGGCCGGTGAGGAGGTACTCCGGCGCCAAGTAGCCCATGGTGCCCGCGGCGATGGTGGCCTCCGGCGACTTGTCATGCTCGACCTGCCTCGCCAGCCCGAAGTCGCCAAGCTTGGCATTGAACTGCTCGTCGAGCATCACGTTGCTGGCCTTCACGTCCCGGTGTATCACCTGGTTCTCGCACTCGTGGTGGAGGTAGGCCAGCGCCGACGCGACTCCGACCAAGATCTTGCGCCGGTGCGGCCATGGGAGGGCGGTCTTGGACTCGAACAGAACCTTGTCGAGGCTGCCGTTGGGCATGTAGTCGTAGACGAGGAGTATCTCCCCCTTCTCGTGGCACCACCCATGGAGCCTCACCAGGTTCCGGTGTCTGAGCGTGCCGATGATGGTCAGCTCCGACAAGAACTCGGCTTTCCCCTGCTCGCCCTCATGGCTGCACCGCTTCACCGCAACAATGGCGCCGGTCTCCGGGATGATCCCTTTGTACACCGTTCCGAATGCGCCATTGCCGATCACCCGAGCTGGGTCGAAGCCCCGGGTGGCCGCCTTGAGCTCTCTGTACGGGAACTCCTTGGGCGCCCTCACTATCTCCGATGGGAAGCTCGCCGTCGTCTTCTTATTGTTCTTCTCCGATTTGAGTGTATTGGAGGAGGAGAAGAAGAAGAACCAGATGAATACTCCGGCGAGGATGGCCAGCACGAATGCCCCCGCCGTCGCAACTCCCCCCACCACCAATGGATCCTTCCTGCAGAGCTTGCTGTGGCAAGATGCGTTGGAGACAGCGGACGCCGGAGCCGACGCCGGCGGCGCCGGCGGTGCCGGCGGCGTAGTGACGGCGATGACCATCGGGCTGCTCATCTGGGCTGCCGGGGACGGCGGAGCTGGCGGCGCTGGCGACGGCGAAAGATCGGTTCTTTCGGACGAGAAGCTCCACCACTCGATGCTATGGACCTCGGTGCTGCCCTGCGTCGAGCCGGAGAAGCCGACGAAGACGTGGTCAGCGACGTACTTGGTCAGGTCGAGGTCCATTGACAGGACGGGCGCCGCCGGCCGGACGTTGGAGTAGGAGACGGAGACGTTGAGCGTCCGACCGGCGCCGTCGTACTCGATCCATGCGTTGATGGAGTCGCCGCTCTTGAGATCGACGGCGACGTCACCGAGGTCGGCCGTGGCCGCCGACACCATGGAACCGAGGTCGACGCCGACGTGGTTTCCGTTGATATCCTTGAACTCGACGTCCATGAGCGTGTCGAACTCGACGGCGACGACGGGGGCAGCGGCGCCGGTGGCGTTGGCGACGCCGAGGTAGCCGCCGGCGTCGCCGAGGGAGAGGTCGTCGGGGGAGATGAGGAAGGCGAGGCCGCCGCCGATGGAGGAGGGGTTGAGGTTGGTGACAGAGAAGGTGAAGAAGGTGGAGAAGGAGATGGGCTTCGAGAGCCTGATCGGCCGGGCGAACAGCGCTCGGCCGGCGCCGGAGTTGGGGACGGGGAGGTCTCGGGAGAGGGCGATGGTGGTGCCCTTGAGGTGGGCGTCGCCCAGCAGCTTCAAGCTTGTTAGTGTGAGCGTCCCGAAGTCAAACTCCACCGCCTCCAACTCATTGGAGTTGCAAAGAAGAAGAAGAAGGAGCAGAGCTGGAGAGATTGAAGCTTTCCACATTTGCTACGCTGATCTCAAGCTGCCCATTCAGTGGAAGAATAAAAGGTGGAATGAGCTCGCATACAATGCCTACGCTCTGTAGCAAAAACCCATGTGAGGAATCTTTTGATAGATCTGAAAATGGAATGCAATTAATCTAGCAGGAACTCCAAAAGCTTACACAGCAGTTTCACTCATGCAACAGATTGGAGTTGGATTGTTACTGTCCAGCACAGTGATCAAAGAACACCGATCTGAAGATCAGATGATGATTAAGATAAGGTGAGGAGAGCGAGGAAGAGAGAAAGGAAGTGAAGCTTTTCCTGCCAGCAAAGATTGCAGTGAGAGGGAGTTCAGATCAGCAATAGACGGGGAAGATAGACTCCCTGTGTTTCCGTACTTGACCAGACAAGGAGGAGAGTCGAAACTCACGAGCAAGCAAGAGAAGGTAGAAGCTTAGAGGGAAGGAATCCAAGGGGTAGATGGGGACAAGCGTCTCGGTGGGAAAGAGCGGTGGCACACAGGCCGGACGGTACACTTCTCCCAGGTTAGATAAGAATCATCATATGTTCATAATAGTAAGCGCACAGACTTCTCTTCAAAGCTCTGCAACACATATGAGTAATAATGATGGGAGTTCGAGCAGTAATAAATCACGGAACTTACTAAATATTTCCTCATAAATTGGTGTTGTAACCGTTGGTGGTACGAAGGAGCAGGCAAGTTCAATGTCAGAGAGAGTTGCACTCAGACTCTGTGCACCAAAAAGTCTTGCAAACGTTCATGTATGGTAATTGAGCTCATGAGCTCGAAGGAGTACATGTTGATGTACTGTACAATAAACCAAATGAAATAAAAGATTGGTCTCTACTAAAGCCCGGTGCCTTTCAGAACATATGGAGGACAGACACTAAAATGGAAGCCTTGAAATTATGTATGGCAGTTGATAGTTGATTGATTGTGATTAACCTGTTAGAATACTTGTCTACTAGTAGTTTATTCAATAAATTACTAGTTGCGTGTTTGCCTTGTGACGATGTTATATGGCCCAGCTAAACTCCATTTGATTACACTAGCGAAAGCGGTCGCCATTAAATGATCAGATGTTACCGTTCGTTGTGAATACGCATGAACTTCTCTTTTGCACTATAAAAACTTTAGATATAATATAATATATATGTACGCAACAGCCATCGAGCCGCCCCACCTGTCCATGTTACAGCATTTTTATAATGGCTTGTAGAGACGGTTGAGAGATAGCAAACAATACCAAGGGATAGATATTAAACAGTATGAACAATGACGAAATTTTCAATCAAGATGCGACATGGGTCAAGATAGAGGCTCATTCTCCTCTCTAACTTGACAACATGAGTTCCATGAGTCCCATCCACACGAATACATGGTTCACTAAAATCTGATTGTCTAATGCTGAATGGTGATTTAGTAATCTGATCCCTTTGATCATGCATTTACAATGGTTTGTGCACCCTCTATGGTTTGATATATTAAACCAGATCGAGATTTGCTGGTTGTATGTACGAGAGTTTGTATGAAAATTTTGGGGTGTGTGGTGTTGTGTGATGTTGCATGTGATTTGTGTGTCAGCTTGCGCAGTCCTTGCCATCTAAATTATCATCTTGTGGAGCCATTGCTGTCATTCATGACTTTTCTTTCTTGCCGTAAGCATTATTCTATCATTTAGTCACGGATAGATGAAGCACTTTCCGACGGATTGATCTTTACGTTTCATCTACTTCCACTGATCTATTACTATTTGGTGCTCTTGGGAAGTGGAACTTTACTTCTGATCTGTATTTGAGCAGACCATGTATCTCAAATTAGGCGTTTAGGCCAAGTGATGCCTGATGCCCCCTCAATATAATTCTGTGAGTTTTTTGCACTTACCCTGCTCTTAGTATCTTCTCTATTTCCAGTGTGCTAATGGTCATTGGTGGGATTACAAGTACCAAGCACACATACATGCATGGTTTGAGTGCTCCTCTTCAACTCAACACAATTAAGTGAGACCTTGTTTCAGGGATGAAACGTTAGAAAGATGAAGTTTTGATGGACATTTGTTGGAGTGTTGAAACAATCGGATCAGCTCATGTTATCCTCACTGACCAGAGACAATTGGAAATGAGTAGTTGGTACTCGGCATTGTTTTGTATGGCAAATTAGCGTTTTCCCCCACTGGGAACGAGCATTCGGTTAGCTCTTTCCTAGAATTCCTCTTCTAATGTAAAGCAGTTGAAGCTTCCTCTTCACATGTTGCCTTGGCTCAACTGCTCACTGCTACTAAAATAACAATTTCACGGAGTTCATAATGAAAGATGAAATTAGTTTAAACTTGAAAATTCATAAATTACCTGTCTAGCAAAAAAAAAACAGTCATGCAACAAACCTATAGGATCACTCAAGCTATTGCAATACATAAGAGCACAAAAATGATAGAATCATACACAACATAGCTAAAGGAAGACATACAACAGATTGATGGAAGAGAAGATAAAGGGCCGTAAACAAGTGTAGTTGGAAAAACAAGAAGATAAATAATTTCTTGAACTTTAATTTGCATAATATAATTGCAATGGTGAGCCTTCCCCAAAAATTTTTATAAACAAAAAGACAAATAAAATCAGCCCAAGCCCAACACTTGATATTCTGACACCCAATGGATAGCTGGTAAACAAGTGGCATCAAACCAGTGGTGCCAAAATCTACCTGTGGCTGTGAATCTTGTGAAGTTCCAGACCACTTGGGTTCCCGCCCATAAATATTTCCGGCTCTTCGGGAGAATCTATCACGACTCTGCAACTCAATCAGAAGCCCACACAGAGAATCTATCAGTAAACAGCTCAATCATGGTGCTTGAAGTAAGTGGGTGGTCATTGCTTTCATTCAATTCAACCATGTATAACAACTTCAATAGGTTGAATTGCGATGGATGTCTGTGAATCCGATGGTATGCAGGCATGGTTCGTGGATGAGTCCTTGGAAGACCAACGGCTCCCCCATCGTCGACACCCAGATGAGCTCGTTTCCCTCGACAAGCTGGAGGGTAGTCATTGGTTTCTTCCATTGTTTGCTCTTTGGTTTGGAATCTGAGAAGTTGTCTTTTTTATGTAATTGTCTCTGTGATTGCAGAAATTGGGGTTCTGCACTGGAAATTGAATCCGAAGGATTATGAGAACGATGGGGAGCTTCAACGGATCCGTGAGAGGAGGGGATATAATTACATGGCTAATTGTCACAAGGTCGGATTTAGGGTTTTATTTTTCGCCCTAATCGTCCCTCGTGCGGCGTGTTTCCTCCTCGGAATCACCAGCCTACAGCACTGTGCAAGGTGCGGAATACTGCACAGCCCCCTACTGGACACCCACTCCGCACACAACCGGACAAGTGCCCGGTTCACGAACACAAGGTTGGACACTACTCGAACACAGCTTGGTCCTACTCGGACAAGCTGCTCGAACACCAAGGTCCTGTTGCACGTTCCAGTCCCGGCTCACCCACACACAGCCGGCACGCCCTGGCCGAAGGAATCACCCGACCAGCACTCGGTAACCAAATCCAACGTACACACAGTTGTTTTACGGACTTAAGTCCAACCTATATTCTACTAGTATGAATACAAGGAATAGTAATCCAACCCCCCTTGGATTACCAGCAAGTCGTGGACACAACCCACGGACTTGGCCTCTCGACACACACACTCGACAGGACTTCCCCAGCACTCGGCACGCAGGCTCGAGGCTGCTGGAATAGAACTGGGTGGTTCGGTCACAGGTGGACAACGCTGCACCGACAGCTTACCGGGTGTGCCCAGCACTTGGCCCCGACCAAGGCTGGTTGCAGCCACACACCGGCAATCCCCTTACCCGACACTACCTCACTTCTCCACGCAGGGAGGCACTCACCCACACTTGATCACTCTTGATCTGATTTGTTCTTTTCTACCTTCACCACCAAATGAAGGTCCCTATTTATAGACTTGGCTTGGACAATTGAGGCATGACCCAATGCTTGATCCTGGACGTTCATCAACACATCAACGAACCAGATTTCACCAAACACGTCACCAACAAGAATGAGTCCAGATCTGCCCTTGACCTTTGAGTTATTTCATCAATGGACCAAAGTAGCCCTGTGACGTCATCCCAAACTCTTGGAGTTCCAATACCCCTGGTGCACCTAGCCCATGTTCCGATCCAACAACTCAGCAGCTCCAGAACACAACGCTGGCTCCCAACTCACTTGGATCCCGATGCCCTCGATCAACCTCAAACTCGGCTTGGTCATGCTGAGTCTGCATTTGATCACGACCGACATGCTCCTGGACTTGCCCATGTTCGGAACCGACTGCACCCGTTGGTTCCCCAATTGCCCGTCAACTCTGATGTCTGCTCGGGTAGGTTGTTCCACCACACGAATAACACCGATTATCCGCATTGGGCGCGGGATTATCTAGGGACAACCGCCAAACCCTAGCTCCCGATCGTCCCACCAGCTAAACCTGTGACAGTAATCTCTTACTTACTGTCTTAGAAACAATTGAATATTTTTTATTTCCCCCGTTTCTAGGGTTATGGCATAGGGTTTGGGTTTTGTATCTTCGTTGTAATTAGGGTTACTAATTGAGCGAGCCAGCTCGTGAGCATTTAGCGTTCGGCTCGGTTTGACTCGACTCGAAACTCGACATTTAAATACACGACTCGAACTCAACTCGAACTCAAATCTTATGAGCCGAGCTTGAATGAGGTCGTGTTCAACTCGAACTCGACTCAGTTATAACTCGAACTCGACTCAAACTCGACTCATAGCTCGACTCGAACTCGACTCGATAAAATAATATAATAATTTAGTCTTTATATTATATTATATTTATTTATTTATATTTATATTTATATTTATATTTATATTTATATGTAATATAATAATAAAGAAGCAAGATAGTTGAGATGGTAAGTATTTCACCTTGATGACTTCAGTGGGTTCAAACTACAGCCTCATTTTTTTAACAAAAATCCCCTAACTGTAATGCGATGACAATTAATTTATGAGATAATATCCATGTATCAGTCTCAGCCTAGCAGAGATAAGGCATTGACGACGCTGATCAATCCTAAAGAATTTATGAAACATCAACATCTGTTTGATGTTTTTGAGGCAATTCGTTGTACTTTCCTTTCTTTTTATTTTTTTGGTATTCATTGTCAATCATAAAGCTTCTTCTCAAATGAAGTTTGCATATAAAACATAGAATTTCTAGTTTAATAAGAACTGTTTTTGTTGGCCCATGGGGTCTGTTCGCAGGTGAGAAGGGAATCAGACGATACAATGGAACTGGAATCTGGGTTCATTGAACTATTAGAACATAGGATGAATATGGCCTTTTTGTGACTAGTGACATTTCTCAAACAGTGTTCAACTCAACTAAGTACTCAATTACCAAACAACTTCTATAAGATGACTATTCTAACATCACCCTTCAAACTCTGTAAAACATTAAGCGTTTTCTTATCAAATATGAAATTAAACCAAACCACAGTATGTGTTTTGTGAAGAAATCTTCCTACTGTGGGAGGATGGATCAAATGTCAATGAAATAGTGTCTTGTCGATGATTGTTTGATATAGTATTATGAAATTTTTGTTGTTGTGATTGGGTATGATGCCAGGATCTTCTGGACTTGTGCCCTGCGAAGGTGGACAACTATGACGAAAAGCTGAGGAACTTCTACAGGGAGCATATTCACGCAGATGAGGAGATCCGCTATTGCTTGGAAGGAAGTGGCTACTTTGATGTAAGGGACAAAGATGACCGCTGGATTCGAATATGGATCAAGGAAGGTGACATGATCATCTTGCCGGCTGGAATCTACCACCGTTTTACTTTGGATACAAGCAATTACATTAAGGTAATGCCGGAGAATTCTGCAATTATCACAACAAACCTTTTATTCTAAATATTGATTTGAATAACACTGCCATTTGAGGTTGGGAAAGAATTTTAATTTCTATATCATGATTTCGAAAGTTAAGTCATCTTTCTGGTTCTCTTTGATAAGGGTGACATGAAAAGGGTGGAGGAACTTTTGTTACTCCATATGATCAAGACCTTGTTTTTAATGCTGATTCCTGAACTGCCATATTTCTAATCCACTAGCATGGAGATCTGTAGATTCTACAGATGGTTGATTAGGAGCTAGTTGGTATTTCAGTTTGCAAATTGTTCTTAAAATCAAAATTTCAAACTTTGATGCATACATAAGAATTAATTTACTGGATGAAATATGGTAACATGAAACATTTTATGTAGTTGATGAGGTTGTTTGTGGGAGAACCAGTTTGGATTGCTTACAATCGGCCACAGGAGGAACATCCGGCGAGGAAGGAGTACATCAAGACTTTATCACAGGAAAGTAGAGTCCCACTTGAAGCTCACTAGGTACATGTCACTTGCTCATTGTGCTGACAGGCATACATATGAAGTATGAGTACGGTCTTTTTATCAGTACTTATATGCTAAAAATGTCTATTGACATAATACATATAATGTATGTATGACAAACTTCATGATGTCTGTCGTGTATTATTCTATTTCTTAATAGTGTACCTATAATTTGCATTGTCTTTTGCTTGCCTATTCTTACATTAAATATTCTTGATCATCACTATGAGGACAGAAGGGGACGGAGTTAACCTGGACAAATGTAGACAATAGTTCCGTGACGTATTCCTTAGAGAAGAGTAAATTGAAAAAATTGAAAGTGTTTTTGGCTTTATTTTGGAAAGATTCGCGTTTCTGTCTATATGCTTAATCATCTTTTTACTCAAAACTTTGTAGGCAAACAGTTTGATTGCCTACAAGGTCATTGTCGTCGTCTTCTTCTCCCACCTGATTCCAAATATGGGTCGGAGAAAATTCTTCCACCTGATTCCGAATTAGGTTCAGGGAAATGGCAGTATACGATTCATGTCCCAAAAATTTGGGATAAGGTGGACGAAGAAGAAGATATTGACGCCTTTTTGAACTCTGGGCAATTGAACTGTTGTTATTTCAAGCTTCACAATATATGAACTGAAAATGACATTGCTGACTGCCCTCATAGTGCAAGTTTGGTCCATTTGATGAGGACATGTCTTCCAACACTTCATCTTTAATTGATGGTTTGATGCCTGGCTTTGATCTATGAAAGGTCAAGCTGCATGATTTTCAAGGTATTTAGGCAACTTCCATTAGCTGATTTATCATTCTACCCGTCAAACCATTGCCGAAGACAACCTAAATCCAATCTGGTAGCTTATTGATTCACAAAAAGAGGTATCAATCGTCACAAACGCAATAACTTTATTTTCCAGGCGGCCTGTCATTTCTTGCCTGCTCGGCTTTCAGTCTGTTACAGAAACATTTTCTTGGCTGCAAATCCACCTATCATTGAGATATTGCCTCTCATTTATTCCCATTATCAGCTTCTTAAGATTTGAATCACAAAACTCCTTTGCTAAACGACTTTGACTACTGCTAAGAAGATTTTTATACCATATACACTCACTTCTCAACTTCGCCAATGCTTTTTCATTGCCAGTTTCAACCCGGATAAAAGAACGGGAAGGGCATCCGATCATTTAAAGTTTTGTTATTTGTAATTGTATAGTTTCTAATTTAGGGTACATGCCCTAACCCTCTTTTGGTATATGGTAGAAGAAGAAAAGAAGACATGCTCACTACTCACCCTGTACAGATTGACTCATTAGAGACACCCAATTTTGCAGTCTAGGTTTCCATGTGTTTAGTACCCATAACATGAACACCAGAGAACTTGTGGAAAAGATGAGAATTGCTATCTAGCTTAAGTGTAAAGTTATTCTAAACAATTATCAATCCATGAACGGCCTTCTACGGAATACACATTTTTTTATCCAGCGGATTGTAACTAGTGCAAGAAACAGAGCCGTGCTGACACTTGACACAATCATTACAGGCCATTGGATTCTTGTTTTCTGACCAATGTTTGTGATAAGAGAATGGAATGCAGCTTGCTTATGTAATCAACTCACTTATGAATGATTAGATGTTTTCTATCTCTTTACATTGATTCAATATATTCATTACTGCCACCTAACCATCTTACTTTATCTTCTAAACACAGCCTTGCAGCCTAACTTAATAATAATAATAATATTTATTATTATTATTATTATTATTATTATTATTATTGTTATTATTAAGAGGCCTATAAATAATATCACTAAATATAAGCGAGTGATTGTATGGTCTACCAAACGGGAAAAAGACACCCAATTATTTTAAACTATAAAATATCTCTTTAACTGATTTAGTAGTTATAATAAGGGGTACTTGGGCATTCTTTTAGGTGACAATGAGAACCATGTGATCTAAACTTAGTATTAGGTTAACTTATTATGCAACAACTAGTTTCAAAAGGTACATGCGGTATTTGTAACACTAAACCCATAAATTAGCCTAGCAATCCCATAAAAAGGGTGTATGAGTAAACCCTAATGACAGCAAGTAGTCAATCGAATCAAAGGGCTATGTGCAAGCTTCAAACAAAAAGCCGCATGCAAGCGGCTAAAATGAAAAAGCTATCTACAAGTGGCAAACAAGACTCCAATAATAACCATCGTTAAGTGAAGTTAACACTCATGCTTAATAGTGATCTCTAGCAAACGTTCTTAAGGTCAAAAGCTCTTCGTGGAGCGGCCACGGACACGGTGGTGATGGCCGCCGTAGTCGTCTCACAAAGAGCCTAGAAGGAACAGTTCTCAATAATTATGCATTTGGAACCTATTAATCCGAAGATTGTTGGTGCAATGTCCCATTCAAATTTGGCATCAAATCAAATAGAAAGAAATTGGTGGCCTCACCTTCGCCTAAAATGCCTTTAGACTTCTTACCAAGACGATCAAAATTGACACCGACATATATGCACATTAAAAAAATCGATATTTATTTGACCTTTTGCATATGATTCTTGGAATGAAGTGTTTGTTTATGTCCCCATTCATTATTAACCTTTCAAATTAAGGCTACCCTTGGGCGTTCTTCCGTCCTTTTCACGTTTCAACTCGGTTTTTTTTTTCAACTCGTAGTTTTGCGCGCAACGAAAGTTCTTTTTTCATATTTCTTCTATTCTCAAACGATCTATTCAACATAAAATTACGTTTGTCTTTTATATTCTTAAGAAAAATATATGGGAAGTGTTTAATTAGAACCTGTAAACGCGACTGAATTAACTCGTGGACTTTTAACGGCAACCGAATCCATCACAGTTTCTTACTGAACCTGACTTGGAGATAACATTTAACGTTGGGTTTTAGCTATTGCCTTTCCTAATTCAACAAACATTTGTTGGCCTTTCTTACTTAAACCAAATTGGTTCACCGACATTGCCTTTAATAAGCTCTGTTAGTGCAGTTTAACACAGAACAATTTGGATTGATTAAAAGACACTCATACTCTGGTTGGGCCTAAACTCTGTTTGTAATGGTATCCCTCTCTGGGTTGAGTTGGATACAGATCGATTTGCAATTTCAGTTATATCTCTATATAGCCATTAAATAAGGATACCAAAAAAACTAAGGGTGCCTTAAAAAAAAAGTGAGTTTTAATCATGCTCATTTGAGCTAAACTTAGAAGCTCGAACAGACAAGTCGAGTCTCAAGCAGTTTGAAAGCGAAATTAGAGATAAATAAACCAAACAAGTACAACTCACATCAAACCAGAGTTGTAATTTTAACTAAGCTCGCTTATGAGCAAAACATGTATGACTTGTTTTAAAATTTTATCATAAAAGAATGTTTGATTGTAGCCCCAAAACTCAAGTTTGATTTGAAGTTATATTAAAACAAATAGAGAGACGCAATGTGTTCAAGCTCAATTTTATGTTCGAGTTAATTAATTTTAAATCAAGTGGACGATTTACCCGATTCGAGCTCAACTTCTTGAGATTATTTCAAGAGCAAAAATAGTGTTTTTTAAGCTATGTAGGATCCCAGTTTATGATATATAAGACCGCATAATCGAATAAAGCATACGACTTGAGCCGAGACAAAATTTATCAAATTTAGTGTTTTGTGTTCGAGTTTTGTACGCATTTGAGCCATGTACCAATATTGAAACTCTATTTATACTTTCATAAGTTATTATTTTTAAAATAGATCTCTTAAATATTAAACACAAATCTAAACACGAGCCGAGCCACGTACAACTTGCTAGTTACTTTTAAGGTTTTGTTTGGTTATCATAAAACAGACATAAATAATATAAAAATTTTAAATCTAGACACACATGCGACCGGGTAAATAATTATTTTATATTTTTATTTAAATATCATTAATACTTAATTTAGTTATTAAATAATTTAATTAATATCATCTTATATAATATTAAATTTATCTATTAGGTTGATTATTTTAAAATGTTTATTTTATTTACATTATTTTCAACTCAATCAAACTAAAAAAATCTCTACAAGCAACCTTTTTTTTAAAAACAAACAAAAGCAAAAAGTCAGCGCAAATTTCGTGGAAAAGAGAAAGAAGGAAAAAGTGGTTGAAAACTCGAAACTTTTGAAACGTGGAATCCCACTCTCTCCCCCGACTAACGCGGCTCCACCCCCACCACCATCTCCGATCATGCCGCCGCCTTCCTCGCCCGACGCCGACGCCGACGCCGTCCTCGGCTTCCTCCGCCGCCACGGCCTCCGCCAGGCCGAGTCCGCCCTCCGCGCCGAGATGTTCGCCGTCGCCGGCGGCGGGCCGGCGGCGAGGGTGGGCGCGGGCTCCGGCGGGGTGATCCATCGGCCCCGGCGACGACGTCGTCGTCGTCGAGCGACGACGATGAGTTTGTCAGTCTCGGCTCCGCGCCCTGCTCAGGTTGAATTTGTTAGTGTTCAATTTTCGTATCATGTGTTTTTTGCTTTCGAGGTTCCAATTTTCTGTTCATGAAAATTTGAGGTTTTCATGTGATCGTGGAGCTCGAAATTGTTCCAGAATTCCGCGAACATCTTCAATGATTGTTGTGTGAGTTGTTGTGGTGTCGGGGTCTTAGTCTTGCATTGGGAATGAGATTGTGCGGTGAGATCTGTAATAGGCGCATTTCCAGTAACAATGATCGGTTGGTTCTCTGTTTTAATACTATCATCATCGTTAGAACAATTATATGATCACATAACAAATGAATATGTTCTGTGTTTTTATACTAATATCATAATGTTTGTTTGTTCGCGCGTGTTGTGTTTAGTTTAGTTTTCTTTGAGAAACTGTATTGGGGCATGATGGGTTGATTGTATATATTTTGTTTCCTTTTGTAGATTTGATCAATCCGTATGGAGTGTGGACTTCCTCTCGAGCTGAATCCGCAGCGTCCTCCTCGGATGGTGGATCAGATTTCGGCACTGCTAGGGAATACAATGATTCTTATTGGTATAATGAGAAGGGTGGATTCCCTTGGAGTCCTTTGGGTGTCGACAAATTTGTTACTAATGCCGGGGTAGAAGATCTATATGATGGACCTGTTGAGGTTTTGGCTTCAAGAGGATTTGATTATGTGAAAGACATAAGCTCTCTAGAGGATATGAAATCTATGAATGTGGATCCGGCCTTTTGTGATTGCTGTCGTAAACAGAAGGGTTTCTATCCATCCGAATCGACAAGCCATGGAATCATGGACGAGGTTGCAGTCTCTAGCATTTCTCCTTACGACTGCTATGATTTGTCTTACACTGAGCCGAAGGGTTTAGACAGTCCTGAGCTAACTAAGTTTCAGCTGGAACTGGAGAATAACGTTAGTGAATTCATCTCGTGGGAAGAAAGTACTATGCACTATTTACACCAATCAACTAGCTCAACGAAAAAGCAAGTTTTTGTGCCTTCTGTCCCCGAGCTAGAGTTACGAATGTTTGATTCATTTGCAGATGGCAGGATTTCACCCTTAAGTAAGGGACATTGCAAGCTTAATATTTTTCTTCTGAAAATGGTACATGTGTTTTGAGTTTTTGTTGCTAATTATTTAAATTTTTTAGAATTTTTCTTGAATAAGAATTCACTTCAATAAGATCTCACACTTTGTGCGTGATATTTTAACTTGCAGAATAAAATGAGCTCGAGACTAATACAATAGCTTATTGCTAATGGTTTAATTTTCCTTTTCCTAATCTTCTGTGAGCTTAAGATGTCAATTAGTTCCAAATCTATAGGAAACTGTGCCAAAAGCAGCTCACTGTAGGTGTCATAGCGTTTTTTATTTGAGATGTAGTATGTTGTATGGAACTATGCTCTAGGTGGAGCTTATCCTGCTGAACTGATACTGCAGCTGGTCAGTTCAGCAACTCTAGTGTAAATGTGACCAGTAATTCTTATGCTGGGGATCAAGGGAAATTATGCGTCCAACTTCATGGTTATGAACACAACATGGGCAATGGAAACGGTGCTTTAGCAGGTGATGAGGAGACAATTGAACAGCCAGAAATTTCGGGACTCATAGCAGATGGTGGTTTAGAGCAAGAGACTCCCACTGAGCTTCAGGGGTCTGGAACTGTGGATGAGGAATTTGAGATATTTGATTTAAGAATCATTCACAGAAAACACAGGCATGTATCTACCTTCTTATTAATAATTTTTGGCCTCAGCGCTATCTTGGTTCACACAACTCATTAATGTATTCAAGGTTGGTTTCTCCAGGACTGGATTTGAAGAGAACAGAGACATTCCTATTGTTTTGAATACAATCATAGCTGGGAGATATCATCTGACTGAGTACCTGGGTTCTGCTGCTTTCAGCAAAGTTGTTCAGGCACATGACCTGCAGACAGGAGTCGATGTCTGCCTGAAAATCATAAAAAATGACAAAGACTTCTTTGATCAGAGTTTGGACGAGATTAAGCTCCTTAAGTTTGTGAATAAAAACGATCCAGCTGATGAACACCACATTTTGCGACTTTATGACTATTTTTATCATCATGTACGATTCAGTGGTAAATTTTGGATGTTGCTTTTTAAAGAATTTTTTATAACATCATAAGCACTGTGCATTTTTTACACTGTTGATTTAATGGGGATCTCCCCTTGTCTCCCTTTTTAACTACATTTATGATTTTATTGAGTATGGTTGAGCTAATAAGTAACGTTCAACCTCTCATTATCAGCATTTATGATTGGTTTATGTCATTGAATAAGTGGTTATTTGTCCTTGATTATAGTTTGATTGTTACATAGATGAAAAACTTTAATATTTTCATCTCTGTAGGAACATCTTTTCATTGTTTGTGAGTTGCTTAGAGCTAATCTATATGAATTTCAAAAGTACGACCATGAATCTGGAAGTGAAATTTACTTCACACTTCCTAGGCTACAGGTTTGTCATGGATCCAATTTCTTTATCTTTAAATAAGGAAGAATGTTTTTCATATGTTTATGTTAGCTGCTAAAATCCAACTCCAATCTGTCTTGAAAACATTCACGTTTAAGATATTTGTTGTCGAAGACTATTATTAGAAACCAAACAATTTTTACCTGTTCTTGATATTTTGTTTTAGGATATTTACTGCATGCATTGAAGTATTCGATTTATGAGAATTGGTGTTCTATGATTAATACACCGTCACTTATGTCATCTTATGGTTTATTTGCACATGTGATGTGTGTTGCAGTGATAGATAGGGAAATTCAGTAGAAACCTGAGTTATTTTGTTTTCTTTCACTTATTTTATCCTTTCTTGTTGTCTTCAGAGAATAGCTAGGCAGTGTCTGGAAGCTCTTGAATACCTGCACAAATTAGGAGTTATTCACTGTGATCTGAAGCCTGAAAATATTCTCATAAAAAGCTATAGCAGATGTGAAATTAAGGTCATTGATCTGGGAAGCAGTTGCTTTCAATCTGACAACTTGTGCTTGTATGTTCAATCGCGTTCGTATAGAGCTCCTGAAGTTATTTTGGGTCTTCCATACGACCAGAAAATTGACATTTGGTCCCTTGGCTGTATTCTGGCGGAGCTGTGGTCTGGTGATGTGAGTTAAGCTTGATGTTGTCCTTTTCTTGAAACAGCTAGTTTTACTGTCAACCTAACAGCAGCTTGTCCATGAAGGCTTACTTCTCATACAGTTGCTTCTACTAGCTGTTATTCCCGTATTTAATGATTTGTAATGTTTGAATGTAGATTATTTTTTTGATAAAGTTTGAATGTAGATTATGCTAACTCATATGATTTCAGTTCATTTTTGTAGGAGACTTGCTTAAAGGTGTGGTCAAATTTTCTATATTAATAATTTTTATATTTATTAACAGGTACTCTTCCCCAATGAATCGCTGGTCATGGTGCTCGCTCGCATGATCAGTTTATTGGGTCCTATTGATATGGAAATGCTAATAAATGGACAGGAAACACAGAAGTACTTTACCAGCAGTTATGATTTGTACCACAAAAATGAGGTGTGTACTTTGCTTCTTTTTCTTATCCTCATTTAACATTTTTATTCATGTTAGTTGTGATTCATGAAATAATTTATTGTTTTAATGTCCTATCTTTGAGCTGACTGTGATTATTCAAAGTGCATTTTGTTGGTGTGCATACTCTTGGACTTGATATTAGTGGGTACAGTTCTAGATGGATAACCTAAGATTATGAAAGGATGTCTATAAACTTAAAACCAAGACGTTCTAGACTAGCGTATTGAAGAAATAAATGAGATGGATTATTAATGAAGAATCATGTTAAGTAGAGTTTGCTATTCATTTGGTCAATAATGAGCTTCTTTAAGATGTAGTAATTTGGAGTACAGATCAAGGAAGATAGAAGAAATATTTATACGGCCCAAAGCAACAATTATGTGAGAAAAACTTATTAGTAGCTTGTGCAATACATGGGGAGCGTCTTTTCAGTTCTGATTTCGAGAGAACTATGAGAATACTTCAACTATTCAATTATTAAAGTATTTACCTCCTGCGTCAATAAGCGCTTATTGCATAGCGTATTGGCAATTGAAGTGAAATCGGTTGAGCACGAGCTTTTCCATTTAGGAACTGTGAGGTCACTATATATACCTAATTATCAGCCATCAATGAAGAATTTCGTGTTGGGAATTCATAGGTGCGCATAGATTGGCCGACTGTATTCTCTATGTGATAGAGAAGACGTAAAAATAGGCTGTCAGAGAGAGTTCTATCATACAATGAACACAGGAACATTTGCTTGGATGATCCCGAATTGTTATATTTGACTTATATGTGGATTTTATTTTTCAACGCGATGATGGATTCATTTTGTCTGCGTATCAACCTATAAGCTGGTAGTTTGAAAGTTAAATCATCAAGCATAGTTTGCTTTTCTGATTAGATACCATTGCATGCTTGCAGGTAACTGATGAACTGGAATATATAGTACCAGAGAAGTCCTCTTTAGCTCACCGTCTTAAAATATCGGATGCGAAATTTTTTGGCTTCCTTTCTGATCTCCTTCAAACCAACCCACTGAAACGGCCAACAGCTTCAGAGGCGCTGCGACATTCTTGGCTCTCGTATCCATACTAAAATATACCTTGTTCAAGTATATATTGGAAAAATAAACGGCTTGTAAATGCATAAAAAGAGAAGAAAGAAACGGAAATTTATACCATGAAAAAAAATGTTGTATCGGTGATTGTCGATATTTCTTTCTATTTACATCCTCAACATTGTACATGAATTTTAATTAACGTTGCTGGTGCTAATTGAATTCTCGCGTGGCATGTGTGCGAATATCTTTTGCCTGGTGAGTTTGGAGCGAGTTGGGAAATTTAATTTCTAGAGATGAGTCGGCATGGCTGAGTTGACTTCGAAACATTTTACAACAATTAAGCCCACATGGTATAATGCTTCCCAATTCAGTTACAATGTACAAATATAGTCCGCATTTTTGATCATTTGCTATTACAGCTATTATAATACAATAGAAGGAAAGATTGGTCTCACCCAGCTCAAATTGAGAATAATTGGTATCAGCGGCCTGATTCTTTCCTACATAAGCTAAATTTAATATAAGTCATTAATAATAATTTGGCTGATGAAGAATTTTGTCTATATCAAAAAAGACCAGTCAGATTATTTAAATAGGTGGCCATATTTAAAAACTGCTATGGGATTATGTAATTCGGACTAGGATATTCTGAGCTGAAACCTAATACTAAAATTAAAAATATATTAAAAAAAGTCAAAAGTATTATTACATTGTTAGTAGCTAGTATGTTTCTTAAAGGAGAAAAGGATTACAGGACACTTTCCTCCATAGATCTTCAAATAGAAAAATAGAAATGTCCTTAAAAAAAGATAAAAGACAGCAATGGGTCTCAAAGAAGTTAAAACTAACTTTGGACTTAATAACTTACACTAAGGAGCTCTTCACATCCCTCTTATTTACAAGTGACACGTGTAGACCACCGCATGTAAGGCTAACCAAAAAAAAAAGGGTAAGTATAACATGAAGAGAAAAATGGATGAAAGAACACCAAATTGTTAAAAGAGAATTTCCACTCGATGAACATAAAGAAGCAGAGCATAAATTAACCTTATTTAGCACCTGGATGACCATAATACAAGGCAGTAACAGCTGCTCAGAGCTTGCTCATTGACATTCCACAGAAACAGACAAAATCATGTGTGGCTTGACTGTTTATACCCCGAGATGCCGATTTTGCTAGCGGCAAATAGCGGTTTATCCTTTGCACTTGTACTTAAAACAGTTTCTGAAATGTTTGAATGGCTCTCACCAAAACCAGGTCTCATCCAGACCTTCAGGTGACCCTCCCGACAAGCAGTGATGACGGATTCGTTTGTGAATATCAACCCTGAGAGTGGCTCTGTGTGCACACGGTGAGCAACTACAGGAGTTATCTTCGGCACATCGCGCATGCTTGGAGCTGGTTGTAGAACACCCACAGGACTGACATTGTCCCAGTGCGATGATTGGCTCCCAGTTGAGGTTGGGGATCCACCAGGAGGACATCGGCGTAAAGGAACAACTATTTCGTCCATTTCCAGGTCCCATAACAACAACTGTGTGTCCTGGTATGATTAAGAGCTGGAGTATGAGATATTCATCACCTTTATCCATCCAACTGACTTATGTAATAGGCTCTAAACATATGCTTCTATTGGATTACATTGACATCTTAAAGATAAAATTATAACAGTAACATCTAACTACTTCTTAACCGATAAAAATTAAGCCTACCTGACCAACAGAGCCAAACCGATATACCACACTTTCCCTAGAACCATCCGATGTCGGCGCTGACCAGTAAGGATCAAAAGCGACTCCACTGACCTGCTCATCATGTTATGCATAAGACCCATAGAAAAATATGAACAGAAATAGAGAAATTTGCATCTGAAAGTTACCCATGAGTTATGCCCCTCTCCCCAAGCAACAATTTTTCTATCTTCCATGCTCCAAATTTGGACTAAATCATCTTCTCCTCCCGTCAAAATATATCTTCCATCTGGGCTGAAAAATCACACAATATAATTAGTCAAAAACATGTCAATCTATACTGGTTAACGCAACCAAAGTCACCAAGAGACCATACTCCAAGTAAAAGTACTCAACAGAGATCCATACCTCCAGGCGCAACTCAAAAGAGCACCATAGTAGCTTTTCCCCCCACATATCAACTGTGCTTTAGGGAAATCAAATACTCTTAAATAACCTGCCAAATGCAGAAAATTAGCCTTGCAACAAAACTTTATACAAAACTGACAGCCTGCTCCTTACCCAGCCTTACACACTATATGCACTCTACACAACTTGCACCATAACAATGTACAACTTGCATTTGCCAATTGCGCAAAAACTTGTAAAACAATAAACCAAAAAAAGGTATAGCCCAATCTATACAAAACTGACAGCCTGCTCCTTACCCAACCTTTTACACACTATATGCACTCTATACAACTTGCACCATAACAATGTACAGCTCGCATTTGCCAATTGTGCAAAAGTTTGTAAAACAATAAACCAACAAAAGGTATAGCCCAATCTGTAACATCCCAATTTTTCGGTCTAGTGGCAGATTGAAGTGCGATGATAATAATTCATATAAAGTTAATAATTTAACTATTATCGTACAAACTTCACGGAAGCGGATTTCAAAAGCATAAGCCGAAACTACTCAACGGTTAATTAAAATCATACATACATACATAATCATATATATTATGCCAGAACATACAATGACATCACGTGCAACGCAACTCAACGAAACATACAAGGTGTCATAAACATATACATGTATCAAAATCAAGTCGATGGTAACATGCCCGCATCATGCATAACCATATACATGTACCGGAATCTAATTGATGTTAACAAACCCACATCATACATAACCACATACATGCACCAAAATCTAATTGACGGTAATATGCCCATATCATACATAATCATAAACAGTATCGGAGTTCAGTCGACAGTAACATGCTACTATAACATGCTCACATCATAACTTACTGCTAGTAGGATCATACAAAAAAACACATACACATACATATAAGTGTTGATGTATGGGCCAACATGGTAACCTAAAACATCAAACTAAAAATTTAGTAATTCAGAAAAGCACACATAAATATACATGTTGGCGCATGGGCCAACATGGTAATCCATGACCACTCAATGAAACTAAAAATTTTGTAACTTAATATAAGAAAATATGCCCTTCAAAATATGGTTGACATGCAATCAACTTTAATGGCAAATTCCGACAAACTTCGAAACCAACGACCATGTTGAGAAACTTAACAAAATCAGTTGTTTCACCCCAATTCTCCCCTTCTAGGTTGACAAGGATATACTTATATAAACATAGTTTGGTGTGTTAAAACGAAAAAATAAGAAATGAAAGGTCATAATAAATTAGTCATAAATACATACGGATTCTATAATAACGAAATAAGAAAAGACAATAATAAGCTTGCACATTTCATAATAATGAAATACGAAGAGACAATAAATAAAACTCATTAGAAACAATCCATAAATATTATTAAATTAAATTAATTTAATAATATTTAAGATTCACTTCGAGATAAAATAACCTAGTTATTTTCGGGGTTTTACAATTGAAATCCGCTTCAGTGAAGTTTGTATGATTGTTAAATTATTAACTTTATGAATTTTTAACATCGCACTTTAGTCTGCCACTAGACTGAAAAAATAGGATGCTACACAATCTATTTTCAATTTTTGTAGGATCCAGCCAATTCAAAGGAGGATTGGCGTCAAGAACGGCATTCGGTCATCTAAAAGTCTTTGGGTATTAGGTAGCAGAAGATCCAGCCAACTCAAAGCCTCCATCATTAACAACTAATTTATCTAATGACAAACAACAATGACAATGACTGAAGACAAATGTGGAAGGTGTGTACCATGATTTCATGCAATCCCATTATATCTTTGTTACATCATCCTACACACCATAATGTGTCTAAAATAAATAAATAAAAGACATCTGGAAGTGGATGAGTTCAAATGGATACCATCTCTCCCAACTGAAGCTAGATAAGATCCATCCATTGAAAATGAAATAGAATTAATTGATCCCTGGCATATATGCCATCTCGCAATAGGGTTACTCTGCAAGAAAGTTATCTATCAATGGGCAGTTGACTAAAACACACTCTTCATGGACAAATAATACATGCATATTTCCCCTATGCAAATTCATAAAGCTCATCAACTCAAATGTAAATAACCTTTTTAATGAATGTCCTAAGTCAAACTCTAACGTAGCAGTGAAGTCCAAGAAAAGTGGGTTGGAAAGATGTAGATCATTTGAAAATGACTTAATTCATCCCACAAGAAGGATCAAGCAAAATTCAAATTATTTTCATCATTCACAGAGTCTATAATCCTATTATCCAAGTATAGTGGTAGACGATATAATCATCATTCCATTGTAATGAAAAATAGCACAACTAAACTACCATCATCTTCATCCACCAGTCCCAAATAACTGTAGCCAGGGACATGAATCTTATCACTCCACTCAATCTAGACCAAGTCAAAGCTTAAAACATTAATGCTCATATCCTTTTGGAATCCCCATACAGATCTATTGTGCAGTGAAGAATGCAAATCAAATCTCATTTCACCCACATCCATGTAAAAAACAGCTAGCCAGTTAGAAATTTTGTAAAAATCAAATAGTACCCTGCCAGAACGAGCATGCGCAACAGAAAACTGAGACTGATCTTTGATAACCGGAAAAGAAGAATCACCAGTACCATCCTTGTTCTATAGAAATAAGAACAGGAAAAGTACAACCGTTTCAGTATTCCAGCTGAATGCAAGAAAATATAAGAAACTTTCAATTGACGTTATCCTATAATAAATTCATTGGAATTACTTTCTCATACACGTATAAGTTGCCATCAGCATGAGCAACCACAAAAGAACCATCACCTTCTGGAACCCATGCAATACTGGTGCACCGACTGAACAAACAAAGTTCACACTTTAGATACTAAAACAACATTGAGAATAAATACTAATGAATGACAGTGAGGTGATAAGGATGTTGATTTTCAGAAACGGTTGATTTGGTTGAGATTGATTCAAATAAGTATTATAACCAAAAAACAATCTACAATTACATAACAAACATTTCACCCATTTATTGAGTTCTCAACTAGGGTCAAATAACTCATTAATAAGGAACTTTTTAACATTATTTATGCTTACAATACATAAAATGTTTCATACTTGATATAAATGGCTGTTGTGTCATCAACTTAAATCTGAAACTAGTAGCAATATAAAATCCATGCTGCCACTAAAATGCTTTGATTTTCATATAGAACTCCATAAAATCTAAGATTTTACGAGTTTCAACCAAAATCATTAAAATCAAAACTCTTGCAGTAAAACTTTGCCATGTGTTGCCAATCAAAATACTGCCAAATGAAAACAAACACAAATCGAGTAAAGCTAAAACAGTATCCAGTTATAACATAGCTAATCCTGATATTTTGTTGCAAAGAGGAAACTGTAACAATAAAGTCAATATATAAACCATTGTCGACTCCAACACATCATTATGTATTACTTGTACTGTAAGACGGCAACTCATTAAACCTACAAGAAATCAAAATATATGAGACATTAAAACAGAGGAAAAAACGTGGGAGCTAAACACATACCTATTGTTAACCATTCCATCCTTGTTATAGTGTTGCGCTCCAACAAGCTTCTTTCCAAGGTCTTGTAATTGTTGCCGCAATGAAACTGAGTAGACTGAGAATTACAACATGAAATAACGTGCATGAATATCAAAATAATCACAGACCAAAACATTCTATGATTCAACAATCACAAGCTAAGAGAGCAGTTTTACCATCCCCTGAGCCCAATCCAATCAAAAGATCATGCCCATCCTTAACTTCTGAATTAAAAGCATGGCATACAGGATTTGAGTTGCTAAAATGGATGGCCTTAACAGGATCCTACAAAAGTTTTGTTAAAAATATAATGTCTGTTGTGTTGCCGACAAGAGAAGCAAGATGATAAACTTCACCTTATCTTGTGAATTGAGATCACTAAAGAACAAAGTGTCACCCACATTAAAGATCAAGTAAGTGCCTTTCCCATCATAATTTGAAGGAATTGACGAGTTACTCAAGCCAAAAGTTCCTACAGATCCGCTTTTACTGTTTGCAGTAAGAACTTTGTTTGATCCATTTCCCCCTACAAAACCAAGTGCCCGGCTCCCATTCCCTCCGCCTAGTAACCTTGCAGCAGCTGATCTTACTCCACTAGTAGCACTTGCATTTGCATTAGTAGGAGGGGCAGAGGTTGCCTTATCTTTGAGATATGCAATAGTCACCTTGTAAAGGAAAATTTCAAAAAGAGTAATGACACTTAATCATCAAGTTAAGCTTATAACTATATTTGACCAAATACTATTCAAAAATTAAGCTTCGAGATTAAACTGCCACACAGATCACAATTCACAACTAATGAGTATAAACATAATGTCAACTCATCTTTCGGCTTTTTATTTGTGGCAATATTTTGAGTACGTACATATATGAATAACAAAAGCTACAAAAGGTTCAGAGTTGGACATGAATAAACCTCCAAAGGTCCTCCACACTAAATATATGCAACACCTTGTAGTTATAACTAAATACAATTAATCCATTGCAAGTGCAAATAACAGATTTCACTCAAACATTTCTACCTGTGAAACAGCTCTTCCATGTGTGAAGTGAAGAAGACCAGCAGGATGTGTCTTTTCATACTGCAGCTTGCAACGACCTTCAGGAGTCTTAAAATATGTTTTCAGCGTCGGACCTTGAGATTGGACGTTACCTACTGAAGATGACATCCTATTGTAGTTGTTCATAAAAACAACAGTCCATGCCTTCGGTGACCACAATATAATTTCTGCATTTCTTTAGTGGTCTTTCCTGTTGCTCCTGATTCTCCCAAAAAGTCAACTATCTTGCCTTTGCGCATAAAATCAGTAAAAACAGCACTCAGACTCCAACAAAGACAATATTAAGTTTTCTTTCCGTCTGGACACAGGTCAAAGAGCAGATAGATTCGCAGATTGATCAAAACAACTATCACTGGCAGAAAAGGAGCAGTAAAATCAAAACCACCTCAAATGACATAATTTCCTCAAACATCCAACATAAAATAATGAATAAAAAAACAAGCGTTCCATCTGGAACCAATTAAAGCAACTGTAATGCAAGCAAAATAACCAATTAACTGTTTTGATACCTGAATTTGATAAAAGTTCAGTGCTCACTGATCACACTAATGTGCAAAAGAAATAAATTAAACCAAAAAACTTATTACGATTGCTGACATGACAACTATTGAGTGTTGTAAACTTTAACAACCTTCATGTTGTTTCATTAACTAATGAAAACTGCCAGATAAATTGAGAAGAAAAGGCTCACAAAGATTCATCTTCTCTCCAATTTTATTCAAAATCACAAAGAAGATGAGCAAGGAGTAGCACAAAGCAAAATAAAATTCTTATATTCAATATTGATAGATTGATAATGGCAAATAGCCTACATAATAATCCTACTTGAACTAAAAAAATAACTAAGACTCCAATTTGTATAGGAAACAATTAATTATGACTCAAATATGAAATAACTCTAACTTATTATAAGACTCAAATACTAGTGCAATTAGAAACTCATAAATTAGGCATTTTAATATAGATAGAAATTATAACTACTAAGAATTATTAGTAATCAAATCCCTCAGCTGAAAACTCGACCTAGAGTTTGTAGCTTCAAGAAATCATACTCTTGAGAGTAACCTTCAAAATCTTCTGGAGTAGTATCATCACATTGATGATCATCTATAGTATCATCATTCTCATTTTCAACACATACTTCACCTTGAGTGAGTAATTGAGGCTTTGTACGGCAATCATGTGATAGATGACATGGCTTATGACATTTGTAGCACAAAATATTCGTATTAGGCCCTATAGAACTATATGGACCTCAAGGAGGTAATTGTTGTGGCTTTACTCCATGTGGTGCTAGTCGCAGAGAAAAGCTTTGATGTTTCTTAGCAGTAACCATATCATCAGTGGATTTAGATGGAGGCTGATATGCTTGGTTGTCTGATAAAGGCCTTCGAGTAGCTCTACTCAATTGAGACTCAAAATATTCAACCTTAGGTGTAATCTCAAGCACATCTAAAAATGACAATCAATCCTTCAAATCAACATGTAAATCATGCAAACAACAAGCCACAAGCTGAGCATTGCTCTCACTCAACTCAGAGCTACCAATGAATGGAACTCTTTAGTATACTCCCTAATCATGCGAGGCCCTTATCGAATAGCAATTAACCTCCCAAATAATTATTACCTGTATTCATAAGGAAGGAACTACCTCTTCAACTCCATATGAAAATCACTCCAAGCAATAATTTGAAATCACCCAACTGAATGCATAAGGATCTCAACCAAGTAGAGGTTGCATCTCAAATTCAAGACACACAACCTCAACACGAGAACACGGAGGAACTCCAGCACTACTAAGAACTTATAAAATACCATCAAGAACCTCATCAGTTCCATAATCTCCTTTAAACTACGAAAGTTCGAATTTCATTCTACTTTGCCTCTATTTGCTAGCGTCCAAAGGGGCTTGTATATAATTCCTCTCATGAAGAAAAGGATTGTAAAGTGGCTGATCCTGAGGATTAGGCACTTGGGGGGCACATAGGCATGAAAAGTAGCGGGTGGCAAAGAGGGAGGAGGAACCACTTGAGGTGTCATGGTTGTAGTGCCTTGATTTGACACCCTCGTAGCCATAGGAGTAGGTGCAAGAGTGGGTTGTCCAGCCATCCACATTGTGAAAAATCGATCAAAATGTTCCATAAGTTCTGTCAAACGTAGATCAAAAGCATTCAAACTATTGTGGCGATTGTTTGATTCCTTCAATGATTGCAAAATAAGAACCAACTTCCCCGTGATTGCTTGTGAAGGATTAGAAGTCTCTCCTTATTTAGGAGCCATAATTAATAATTTTTTTCCTCAACTATTTTCCTCTTTTTTTGTTGTTTGGCCTGACCCTTTCTTCACCCTTGTTCAACTTGAATCAAAGAAAAGGGTTGTGGGTGGCCAGGGAAGTGCAAAAGGCTGAAGGCTAAATCAAAGCCGATCACAACGAGTAGAGTCAAAAGACGAGCTTGGCGGATGGACGACACACCAATGGTGGACAAGGACAATGGTTAGAGCAAGATGAAGGTGGATGACAACACTTTTGGAAAAGACTGTCCCTTGGCGACAACAGTGGGACAAATCTAGAGAAGATGGCGGAGCAAGGTGGCCGACACACATAAGGTGGTGGCGACGATGTGTAAGGCCAAGTAACGACGATCGGCGGTTACTTCAAAAATGGGCACCAAGTGACAACATTGAGCAGGTAGGACGATGACGAAGGAAAGTACTGCCAAAGCAGAAACTAGTTTAGAGTGAGGCGGGAGTTGTTTCTTTGGAGACAGTGCCAACGTCGATGGAGGGGTGGGGGCGGTGCTGTGTGATGGGCTGCGTCGTTCTAGGCTGGTGGCAATAGGCGATTGTAGAGGAAAAAACGAACTTTTCCCCTGGATATCGTGTGCCCGACAATTGCTCGTGTGGCAAACTACAATGGGTCGAAGGTGGTTACACTTCACGGCAACGGTGGGAAGACGAGAAGGCAATGGTTGCTGATGGATCGGGTCGTTGGCGATGCACTAGAAAAGGCCAAAGATGCAAATAATTCGTGGGTGGCAGTGGCTGGCTTTTTCACTTTTTGGGTGTATGGTTAGAAATTTGGAAGCCAAAAAAGGTGATGGGACAGTGGTGGGGATATAAAAAAATAGGAGCACTAAGGAACGAAATTGGTATTCTCTAAATACCAATTGATGCAAACTACAAGATAACTTGAGAAGAAAAGGCTTACAAATATTCCTCTTCTCTCTAATTTTATTCAAAATCAGAAAGAAGATGAGCAAGGAGTAGCACAAAGCAAAAGATAGCACAATGAAAAATAAAATTCTTATATTCAATAATGATGGATTGATTATGGAAAATAGCCTACAATGCTTGTATTTATAAAGAATACATAATAATAACTAGAAAAATAATTAAGACTCCACCTTGAATAAGAAACAACTAAACTCTAACTTATTATAAGACTCAAATATTAGTGTAATTAGAAACTCTTAAATTAGATATTTTTAATATAAATAGAAAATATAACTACTAAGAATTATGGATCATCATTAACAAAATCATACCCTAACCTCACGGACCAGGCCAGAATTGATTTAAATGTGAAGAACATTGTAATTGTTGGAAAAACATGGACGTGGATTTATGAGCTCACCAATTGATATAATCTTTCAAGAAAAGATGGTATCCCTTGCATTTTTGTGGAATAAATGCATAGTGAGAGATTTGCTTTAATTAGTACTGAAAAACATATTCCCAGCAACATATACATAAAAGAACATGATTCGTTCAAATTTCTTGAAAATGCATGTTAAATTAAGAAAATGAACTAATCTCAGGTGAATTTTAGAACATCAACAAATAATGATCACTTATGTATCATTCAAATCACAAATTATAGGACTAACCTTCAACAAAGAATGTCAAAAAGGAAGAAATCATCAGATATATCAACAAATGAAGGCAAGCCATTCAGACTCAAATATAGATGCTAAATAGAGCAACGTGTATAATCATCAGATGTTTGCATACAAACAAACGCAGCCCATCCAATTTTTTCTTTAACAAAAAAATAATGCTAAATAGAGCAAATGAACTGATGTTAGACAAAATCTAGAATAACCGATCACAATTTCCTCGTTCAAATGGCTTACCTTTAACAACAACAAAAAAAGGGACGAAATATCAGATATGTACTTATATATCTGCAAAACAATGTGATTCATCCAAATTTCTTAAAAAAAGGACGTTTAATTGAGCAAATGAACTAATTAACTAATGTAGACAAAATCTAAACTAATTAATGTAGACAAAACATAGAACGTCAACGAATAGCTGATTATAATTTCTTCGATCAAACTACGTAATCTTCAACAAGAACAACAAAAAAGGGGGCGAATTCATCAGATACGCAGCTATACACCCATAAATGAACACGATTCATCCAAATTTATTCAAAATGGACGATCAATTGAACAAATGAACTAATGCCAGATACAATCAAGAACATCTAACAAATAACTGATCATGGTTTCATCCTCCAAAAGTGGAGCAAATTAATAGGTTTTACCTTAAAAAACAGCAGCAAAAAGAGGCGAAATCATCCGATCTCAGATCCTTCGGGCGACCAAGACGACGAATCGGGAGGCAGCCCTGATCAAACAAAGAGCAATTAGTTGACGTTATGATGACAATCAGGAACGCTTCCCGACGAAGCTGCAAAGAGGGGAGAAAAACAGGTAAAGATAGACGGCGGACAGGCTCCTTACGACTCGCCGGAGACGAGGATATGGAGAGGCGGAGGCGGCGCCTGCGGTAGACGGGCGGCGGCGGTGGCGGCGCCGGCGGCGTTGGACGGAGTGGAGAAGGAGAGCGGTCCGGGCGAGGCGGGTAAGTAGACACTGCCCGGATCTCCCCTTGGTTAATCGGGTTATTATGACTGTCGTTAAAATTTTGCTTAGAAACAAACTATTTGATACATAATTAAATTATTTAAATTTGTATAATTAATTTAAACTCATGACACAAAGAAATATATATATATATATATATATATATATATATATAATGCCTAAATTTTACCATGACTCGACTCGAATTATAAATAAATAAGTCAAATTTGAACATAATTGAACTCGTTTCGACTCGATAAACACCCCTATCTAATAATTAGATATAATCAAAGCTCTAATTATGACTGAAATATCATCCATTATGGATGATTTTAATATTTGAATAATTAATTGGAAGTATCACCCGTGTATGTATAGTTATTTATTAGATTTTATTACCAATATTAATTATAATATATATATATATATATAAATTGATTTGAATATCTACAAATATCTTAAAATGTATTTTATACAAGTTTTAGGACTTACTAAATTGATTTAAATAGATATTTATAACTTATATAACCTATAAACATACAAAAAATAAACATATGATATTTTGTTGAGAGAATTAAGCAGAAGACTTTGTAGGTGCCAAGATTTATTTTTATGTTCATCAATATAAATTTTTAGGACTTACTAAAGTGAGTCAAACAGTATGTATAAAAATTAAGCATAAGATATTTTGCTGAGAAAAGTAAACATAACATTTTGTAAATAATGCCACCATCAATGTTAATTATTCTACTCTAAACAATCACAAATAAAAACAACTTGCAATTTACACCATAGGTTAATCGTATTCTGGCAACTTTACGTAAGGCAGAGTTTGGTTTTTGGGGGTGATAGTGGAAAAGTTGACGGATAAGTCACCCTTACTGTCACTCTACAGAACCGTACATGAGATTTTCACCTCATACGGCTCCTCGTTCAATTCTTTCGAAATAATGGGATCCTTTTCCTCGTTCGAGAATCTCCTCTCTTCTTCCACTCCGTCCCGAAAAGTAACTAGGACCAATTCAGTCGCGTTTTCATGTTTCAATTGAACACTTTCCATATATTTCTTTTGGATTATAATCAAAGAATTCTTCTTTTTACCAAAATAGGCGGATCCGATCATGATCTTATAATAAGAACAAAGGTATTTCTCTTGGTTCTCCTGGTTTGTCTGGGAAGAAAAATAATATATATATATATATAATTTTATTTTACACACATTTGTAAAAACAAGGCCAAGTTTTGGGTATTTCTGGGTGAATCATGAGAACATTTTGAAAATATTAATTTGGCGGATTTTTTTTTAAATAAAAAAAATCATTTTGGTAAAATTGTAGGACAATTTTATTAAAAAATATTTCGTTTTTCTTTACTCTTTCTAAATGTAAATTGTACTTGTATTCTATTTATATAACAGATATTTATGCATAATTTTGCTTGACTTTTTGAGTTGGGCCGTCTAGACCTCCTGTAAAAAGTGATATGACTGCTATAATAAGTCCTATCTTGCTATAAAGAACAAAATGAAGGACCGGATATATGGATAGCTTATAGTCCGACCTCTTTTTTCTTTTCTATTTTTCTTTTGACTTATAAAAACCTTTTATGCATGGGGCAGCTCCAATCCTAGACAAATATGAAAATTTAATTAAACATAAATTCTTATTGATAAAAGAACTTTCAAAAGTCTAATTTGATTAAAAGTAAATCGTTTGGTTAATTAAAATATAACAAAATAAAAAATAAATTATCTCGTTATAATTTATCGTATTATGTAATTAGAATTTGTATATATATAATATGAGGCGGAGAGGGTATATATAATAGCCTGTTACCATACTAGAGTCAGTGTGAAGAATATTTAGTTCAAACTATTGCATCATGGTTCAACTATATTTTAAAATTACAAATAAAATATTTTATTAAATTCTAAAATTGTATTTATAAAATTATTATATTTTAATCAAATATTGTATCCAATAATATGATATTTAAAACTATAATGTATACATTAATTATAAATATATTTCGTGTCGGACCCTACCCTGATGGTAGTTTAAACAAAAAAAGAAGAAAAAAATTTTGATAGTCGTCAACAAGATTTGGCTTGGGGATGGGGTTGGGCATAGTTGTAAAAATACAAAACGGACTTTGAATCTGATTGATAGGGAGTTATTTAATCGGACCAATTCAACAAAAATCGAAGAAATATCGGTTCACTTAAATTGGTCAAAATTGGTGGGTTATTAGTCATAGAATATGTCATTCTGATGTCATTTTAATGTTACGATGTGTATTATATTTTATAATATTTTTTGGATTTTTTAAATTTTTTAGAGTTAATTATTATTTTTGACACGAGTTATAATTGAGTCAATTTTTAATTATGATAATGCCACCTACTATTTTTTTCCCTAGATTCTTTCTCTGTGACACACTGCCCTTCTTTCAACTCCGCCAAATGCTGCCACTGCCGCCCCACCCCCGCCCAATCAGCCTCTACCTACTAGCCCTGCCCTGTCCCCCACCCACCTCACCATCGTCCCCATCCCAATCCACCACCCCCCACCCATGCCACTGGCCATGCCCAATTTGCCCCACCCCGCCACCCCCTTCCCAGTCGGCCCCTCCCATCCCTCGAGCACCTGGCTGTTGCCCCTGCCCAATTCGCCCCACCCCTTGTCGCCTAGTCGCCATCCTCGCCTCATCGTTCTCCCCCACCCTGCCCCTTGTTGCCCTTGCTGCCTTGTCCTCTCCTTGTCTCATCCCTTATCACCGTCCCTGGGGTGTGCGGGGATGGTGGGGTCGAGCTGCGGCAGGGGACGGGGGCGACCATAGATAGGCGTGGGGGCAATCGCAGCGAGACGGTGACTGTGACAGGGTGGGGCGGGTCAAAGTGGAGCGTGGCCGGGTGGCAGCAACAACGACAAATGGTGTCGTTGGTGGGGTGATTTTTTTTCAAACAGTTAATCTGGGTTGTCCTTATAATCGTACGGCCTAGATAAAAACCCTTTTTTCTGCTAGAGCTTATAAACCCTTTACCCATGTATGTATATATATATATATATATATGAAATACTGTAATGTGTTGTAGCCTTTTTGCAGCGCATTACAGTGCACGGCCTGTGGGCCGTTGGATGAAAATCTAATGGACCATGGGCCTCAAGTCCACAGCCCTACTCAGCCCCACCCACCTAACCCGTCCGACCCGCCCGCACGCTCGAACTTACCTCTTGCTTGACGCCGCCCGCCCGACCCCGCCCGTGGCCCTGCGGCTTGGCCGCGGCGGAGGAGCGAGTGGCTTGGGGGCTACGGCGACGAGGCGGGCGAGGGGGGGTCGCCGTAGCTTGGGGTGGGTGGGTGGGCCGCGATAGGGTGGTGGGGTTGGTCGATCGCGGTGGGGGCCGGGTGCAGGGCCGCGGGTGGGGTCTGGCGGGCGGCGCTTGCAAGAGAAGTCGCGGCGGGGGGGGGGGGTCGATCGTAGGGCAGTGGGCGGCACTGTCCGGGGGAGCCATGACGGAGGGGTTGGTCGCACGACGAGTCGGGCAGGCGATGCTTGTCAGGGGAGCTACGACGTGGGTGGTTGGTCGTAGGGCGGTAGGCAGGGTTCGGGCGGGAGACATTGTCGGGCAGGCGGCGGTTTGGGCGTGTAGGCGGGTCAAACAAATTAGATGGGTCAGTAAGTAGGGTTGTGGATTTGAGGGCCATGGGTTATTGGATTTTCATTTAGCAGCCCACGGGCAGCACTCAAGAATGCGTTACAAAAAAATGCTCCACTAAATTGAAGCATCTATATATATATATTTACTAAAATTACTAAATTGAAGCATCTATATATATATATTTTACTAAAATTAGAAGGATATATTTTGATACGTCGCGTCGTGGGAAAATCAGACGTCGCGTCGTGGGAAAATCAGACTAATTACAAAACAAAAAGAAAAAATGATGACAACTTACAAAAGTGTCTTAAATTTATAGTAAAATAAAAATCAAAATAATTTTAAAATTATAAGGCACCGGTTTGACCCCGACCCACCATCTCACTTTTGTTCGGGACGACTCGACGTGGCTGTCGAGTCTAGCCGCACTCCACTTAGGATGCCTGGTATCAGGTCATACTAAAACCAGGCAGTCTAAGGCTCCAAACTTTTTTTATTTTATTTTAAAGTTGGGTCTCTCTTAATTTTTCAATGAATGTTTTTTAATAATTTATAATTTTTCTTATTTCTAGTAATTTCTCTACTAATATATATATATATATATATATATATAATAATAATCATTAATAAATTTATACTTTATTTTTTTAATATATTTTTTAACTCTGAGCTCTCAACAACTTCCCCCCCTTCCCTCTGTCCCTTCGCCATGGCTTCCCTCTTCTCGAGCCTCTGACCGTTCTCTCCCTCTCCAACCTCCTCCTCGGCCCCCGAACAAACCCATCTCCCATTCCCCTCCCCCGATCCGGCTCCCCCTCCCTCCACCGGCCATGTCGAACCCCCGCACCGTCGAGGACATCTTCAAGGACTATAGCGCCCGCCGCGCCGGGATCATACGCGCCCTCACATTCGGTAGCTTTTCTTGTGCTCTCTTTCGGGTTCTAGTTTCGCAAGTTCGCTTCTTTTTGTGGAATTGGTGGTTGGTGTTTGTTGATTTCTCTGTGTTTGTTTGTGGGTGTCAGATGTGGATGAGTTTTATGCGCTGTGCGACCCAGGTAACGATCTGTTTCTGTGCTCTGGGGTGGAGTTTGGTTGTGGGTTAGGGTTTGTTACTGTTGGATTGGGTTTAACGGAGGGGAGAATGCGGTTTCTGGGCTGGAACGGTGAGGGAAATGTGTGAACTTTTTTTTTCGAAAGTGGAAAATATTGTTCCTGTTTAGCGAAGTTCTTTTGATATACCGTGTTAAGTTTAAATTTTGACGTTGAGAGAGTAATTTGTAGTTCCTTAAAACGTAGGATTCAGATTTTGAAGGTTTAGGACGTTTTCTATAGTTAGTTTTTAACTTCTTGATGGAATTTTGAATTAACGCACTGTTTTTTATTTTATTTTTGAATTCATGATTTTGAAAATTGTTGACGTGGAAAGTAAATTTTTTTGAGATTTTAGTTCGTAGCGTTTTTTTTTCCATATTCTGTTTTTTTTTTAATGAACTTTCTTTGTATGTATATATATATTATTTTCTTTTAGATTGGTTTTCGGTTTCGAACAAGTCTATAAATTGAGTGGCCATGTTTCGTTCTATCTTTAAACATTTTTTTTAAAAAAGAAGAAGCTTGGGGTGGCTTTATCTGTGTAGTGTCGGATGTTCTGTTATGTCAAGTATTTGACTCCTTAAACAACGAGTTTATTTAGACAAGGAAAACTTGTGCCTTTATGGACATCCAAACGAGTCGTGGGAAGTAAATCTTCCAGCCGAGGAAGTTCCTCCGGAGCTGCCGGAACCTGCACTTGGTATCAATTTCGCGAGGGATGGAATGAACCGGAAAGACTGGCTATCTTTGGTAGCCGTCCATAGTGATTCTTGGCTGCTTTCAGTGGCTTTCTATCTTGGAGCACAGTTTAATCGCAATGAAAGGTAACAATTTTTTTGCAAGAGAAATTGCTTTTAATCAACTGAAGACACTCATTAAATGTATGGTATCTGCCCTTCAGACTGTAGGTAGTCTGCAAATTTATATATATGACGGGCGTGTATGTTTCTTGGATGGCTTTAAATCTTTTAATAGATTAACATGGAATTTTTTTTACTACTTTTTTTCCGGTTTGGCTCATGTTCACACGTGTTCTTTTATCAAGAAAAGAATAAAAAACATCTGTTTGAACACTATTTAATGAATGATGAAGTTTCTAACGGAGGGAATAGTTGAAATAAGCAATATCATATGGCAACTATGGAGTAGTTTCTTTTTCCCAGCTGATGGAGAACGGCAAGGAAGAATATTAGAATTCTTTGGAGAATAGAAGATTAGGGGAAGAAGAGAAAACTGTTTGGGGGCGGGGTTTATAGCTTTGTAATGACCACAACAATAATATTCTTCAATAATTAATGTGTATCACTCAAGGACTACTAAAATTTCAAATTACTAATAAAAATACCAACTAAATCATCTACATGTTTTATTCTTAACATGATCCTAATTCATATAGAATTTGTCCTGCATCACCATCGGATCTCTGATATTGCCCCCTACTTCTTAGCCCTTTTTATCATGAGATGACCAGTGGGAAAATGCATTTTAGCTACAAATTCTATGGTAACAATTAACTACAATGCTATTCATACGAAATGGCATAAGCTATTTTTGTCCCGAAGTTACACTGGCTCCTCTCTGCCTCAATTCTTTGGGAGCAGGTGGATGACAAAGAAGAAATTACTCTGGCCCCTTTATTTGGTTATTGGATATGATGAACTTTTTGTATGAACTGATTTGATATTACTAACTACAATCATGTCTATTTCTTATTAATAATAAAGTTTGGGGAGCTAGAGTGTCATCAAGTTGACACTGCAAGAATGAGTTAAATGCTGTTTAGGGACACTTTCTGAAAACTGCATTGTTTATTGCTGGAGAACTTACTGAACTGTCTCAGTGTTCCTGATTGTAGAAAACAATCATGTCTTTTCTAGTTTTATTGACTTTTGTTAGAATCTTTACCATGATTTTTAATGTTTGCTTTGAAGGTCATTCATGTTTTGGTGTTTGAACTTTCTTTTCTCATACATCCCAGTTTTGTTGCGCACAACAGCCAGCTGGGCCTCAATGAATGGCTTAAATCCTATAAATGTCTAACATATGAATGTCAAAGTGATCGCACTGTTTACAAACTTTAACAATGTTTGTGATTATAAATTTATGTCGATAGTGCCAACCTAGACAGGTTAAAAGGTTTAGATGTCAACGATGATGTGACCAGCCTGAAATTGTTGATTGCTGTTTTCATTTAATGAACATCAGAGTCACTTAAGTCTTAAACTCACTGTATTGACAAAATATTTAGGTTTTAATCTCAAAATTTATGCTTAATGTTGGCCTTTCTGCAAAATTCCTGCACACTGTTGTTTATTGTAGTTTCGAAATCCAAACTTGCATGAAGATCCAAACCTTAGTGCAGATAAATTAATATTCGTCTGACCTTTTTCTACCCTTAAAAATCTTATGTGTTGGATGGGAAGTAGGTTCCATATTGTTACATTGAAACAGATTGCTTATAAGCTGTACACCATAATCATTCTCAATGAATATCTGCACGCAGAGCAAGTCTCCTTTTGTTTTCAGTCCTAATTTAAGCATGATGTTAATGGTCTTGTCTTATTTTGTGCAGTTTTTATCCTAGTAGGAGCTTGCATCAGAGGGGATTAGGTTCCAAACTTACTTATTACTTTCTTTGATTATTTATAGTTATAATGACAGTATTTATTTAAAATAAAAGGGCAGCCTGGTGCACATAGGCTTCCGCTTATACGGGTTTGGGGAAGGGTTGGACCACAAAGGGTATATTATAGCAGCTTTACTTTTCACTTTTGTAGGTGGCTGGTTCCACGACTTGAACCTGTGACCTCTTGGTCACTTGATAGCAACTCTTATGCCTGAGGCTCCCTTTGAATCACAGTGTGAGCCTTTTTTGCACTGTTTATTAAGGGGAAGTGAAATTTAGAAAGTTTGGTGATAAAGTTACACTTCAGTATTAAAGGGTGACATAGGACGAGATTCTGTTTAAAATTTAGAAAGTAAACAGTGAAATGTAGTAATTTTTTTTTATAAAAAAAACAGTGAAATGCTGTTTCCCCAACCATTATTCATTTTAGTGAGGAACTGAAGATTGTAATCGCAAAGTGCATTAGAAATTTTGTTCTGGTGATTAGTCTGTGTATTTTATGTCAGGATGAACTGCTAAAATAAAACAGGTAATTTCACAGCGGTTAGGTATCCCAAAATAAAAAACTGTTATTACCATTGAAGAAAGTAGTGGACAATATATATATATATATATATATATATATTTAGGTTACACCTCTCAATTATCATCTCCACCAAAAAAGGGGTGATTTATTAGAGGTTTTAATTGTAACACGATGTGGGGACACAGACTAGTGGTGTACATTGCCATTCAATAAAATTACAAATGGTTTATTTTTTCATTTACCTTTTTTAAATGGATTAGTCACATGACTAGAACATTATAAACAAGTAAGTTGTATGCTTTATTTCCTATTATATTGTGTCATCGTCTTACTAGGATATATTTATTGAACTTAGTGGACCTTTTGACAGTCTAAATGCTTTCTTGTCTAATCAAATTTCTGTTTTTTTATCCTTAATTAAAACTTAATGAGAAACAGCTAATATTTTCAGTGGATTGCTGCATGCCTTTTTTACTGTAAAAAAGTGTTTATTTTAATTTTTTTAATATGTGCCGATGTAATGAGCTTCTATTTTGCAGGAAACGTCTTTTCAGCATGATCAATGATCTTCCAACTGTCTTTGAAGTAGTAACTGACAGAAAGCCGCCAAAAGATAAACCTGGAGTTGATAGCGGAAGTAAATCCAGACTCAATAAGGTATATGAATAGTAGATAATTGGCTGTTGGTTGTGATTTTCAAGACATACTTCTTAACGTTGATCTGTCATGTTGGCCTCACAAACTAGTGCTTTATGTGATTGTCTGACAAACTAGTGTTTTAGTGTCTAAAAGCTGTTGTGGATATGCAGCTCAATTTCTAAATTAAGATCACTTATGATTTTTAAGTCTGGGTTTTTGTTTACACGGTCAATGAGTTAGTTTACAAACCCCTTTTTTGAGTTCTAATATCTAAAAGCTCTTGTGGATATGCAGCTCAACTTCTAAATCAAGATCATTTATGATTTTTAAGTCTGGGTTTTTGTTTACACCGTCAATGAGTTAGTTTACAAATGTGTGTCAAGTGAATCTGCTATGAATAATCATTAAGTTTGGCTAGCTGAAATTTAGATTATGGAGAATGTGATTTTTCATGCTGCGAAATGGTCTCATTTGCAATTCTTGTTTTTCTGCGGAGCAGCGAACTAGTGATGGCCAAGTAAAAAACAGTGTGAAAACTGTTGTGGACGAGAGCTATGGTGATGAAGATGAGGAGCACAGCGAGACTCTCTGCGGAAGCTGTGGTGGCAACTACAATGCTGATGAATTCTGGATATGTTGTGACATTTGTGAAAAGTGGTATCATGGGAAATGCGTGAAGATAACCCCTGCAAAAGCTGAGAACATCAAGCAGTACAAGTGCCCTTCCTGCTGCACAAGAAAGGGGAGACAGTGACAAGAGTTGTTGGTATATACCCGTCTATCTTGTCCTCTTACGTAGCTGACTATGCAAAGTTGCATATGAAGATGGTAACTTATGTAGCCTTTCAAGTTTGTGACATGGCGGATCTGCTTTCTCCTTGAACCTTTCTCATAGTTGTGAAACAAACACTAGTGTAATTTAGTGTCAGTGAATGAGTACTGTATGGCTTCTTCTTACTCAATTGATTAATTCTGCCTACTCTATATGAGGGGTTTCATTATATTCTGGAGCCTTGCTTATCATCTTTTCTGCTAGCTAAATAAGAAATTTCATTTGTTGTACGTGTTCTTGATAGGCCTTTGGCAAAAAACAAACAATAGGATGTCTCGGAACTTCTTCATTAGTTCTGTTGCTTATGTTATGGTTTGGGCATTTGGTAAAAGGTTTTATCTTTCATTGCTACTAACTCAAGTCATGGGTCATTCTCACTTGAATTTTGAAGGAGAAAAATTGGTAGCTTGTAGACGCTTCGAGTGTTCTTTACAGTATTGAGCGTACTCCGCATCTCTTTTCATGGATGTATCAGATATATGAAAAAAAACGAGCGCAGGCAACAAATGTGCTCGGTAAAACTGCTTTCTGCTGCAATTACAATTAACATGGGAGTGAATCTACCATTCGGTGATGCTAACTCATAACTATTTTACATCACCAAAAAATGAGACGAGCATCAATTTAGAAAGACACATTTTTTGGGTAATTTTAGGCCAATTGGGCTGCCATAGAAAATGCGATTCTGGGTGAGATTCTTCTTCCTCGAGTATTCACGAGGTAGCTGTTTCTTCTTGTTCTCGGGGTATAAACCTAGGCCATTTTGCCCTTGTGGACTTCGCGATCTCACGTCTCAAATATTGCTCACATCTGCTCCTGTGGAAACAAAGACAAAATGAAGCGCCTTCACCATGCACAGCACTCTAAGAATATGTTAACTAACACTAACACACAAAATAACAACTTAAAAAATAATCCACACCTATGGAGACCTTACACAATGTTAAAATTACAATATAATAACCGATAACTAAATAGATGCTAGAGCTACTTATGGGCTTGAAGAATCACCAGCAATGTGTGAACTTGATGATGAAACCCTAATTGGTATTATAATTTATGCTTGGCATATAATGAGGGTTGCCCTCAATTCTCGAGCCAACTGATCGCTATAATATTATAGCTTTTTCATATTTGGGGGGCAAAGAACTGAAATAAATCACATAAATCATAAGACAATGTTTTGATAACAGGAAAACAATAGAAAACTAGCCAAGAAATATATCATATATATATATATATATATATATATATATATATAAACTTCATGAGAAGAAGTTTCCACCTTAGCAAATTTCAGATGAAATTGTGGAAATAGATACAGATGGAAAGTTGAAGCTCAGAGCAACTGCAAATAATGAGCTTAGTTTGAATTACAACCTTTAAATAGCACAACATAGGAAATTGTTATAGTTCTATCACTTATTGGGCGAATTCTGTGTCCAGTTTATTTGAAATGAACAAAGGACCAGAAATACAATATTTGACTCTGACTATGACATTAAAGACTTCTACAGGGCAAAAAAAAAAAAAAAAAGAGTGCTACAGGTTGAAAGTCACATACAACTAGTATCAGTCATTAGACAGAATCTATGAAATTTGGAACTCTTTTAATAGCTACTTTAGATAGAATAGCTGAACACCAGTTCAGATCTGTTTATATTAACGATTTTCCAAATACCAGAATCCTCAAATCATGTGAACAAGGAATTAAAACAACGGTAAAAGAACATTTTTTTATCACATTTCAGAAGCTATAAATCTTTATATTCGTTTATAGTAAAGGGAGCAACATACTGGGCAACCAGAGATCGAATAAATGAACTTGAAAGCAATACAAGATAAAAGTTAGGATCCTGTAAAATGTAAATATACCTTGGACAAAGTTAAAAAAAGGCTGGAAAAGGTGCTAACTCCGCCTATTTCCATGTTGTAGGAAGCCTCAAATGCGTCGGAACTAATAAAACCAACAGCGGCTTCCCATGACCTGCACATATTTTACACCTACTGCAAAACGTCTTCAAATGTTTCACGAAGGCCACATCCCCTCAGTTGTAAAAATGGAGAAAATTTTCTCATTAAGCAGCTGAAGGAATATCAAGACCTCCTAATAGTGTTAGCATCATGCTTTTCTCTCGGCACTGCCATCACGATTTTCTTTGCTTCACTAGGCAACCCAGCTTTCAATAAACAACTTATCAAACAATTAAGTAAGATATCATCCGGTGGGCATCTAATATTCAACATCTGATGATAAAGTTCAATTGCTTCGATGGTTCTACCCTTCATGCAATGCCCCAGCGTTAAAATGGTAAATGTCATTTTATCTGGAATGGATCCGGTTTGCTTCATTTCCTCAAAAATGGAATTCGCTTCATCCAAATTTCCTGCCTTGCAAAACCCATCAATGACTGGATTATACATAAATGGCTGGAGCACAATATTTTTATCAGTGAGCTCTCTAAGAAAATCACGAGCTTCATTGAGTCTACCTTCCCTGCATAAAGCAAGGATCATGATTGAAAAGGTGTATGCGTTCGGAAAAATACTTCTAGCGTGCATATTATGCCAGAGCCCAATAGCGTCATCAATAAGGCCACTTCTACAATATCCATCAATCAATGACGTAAAAGTAACTACATCCGGAAGAAGTCCCTCACCAATCATTCTTTCATAAATTTCAAGTGCCAACGCCATTTCACAAGCCTTACAATAACCATCTATAATAACATTGTAAGTAACCAAGTTACGCCTAACTCCATCGTCCACCATCTCTTCAAAGACAAGAATAGCATCTTCCATTGTGCCAAATTTACAATAACCACGAATCACGGAAGTGTAAGTCACCACATTTGGCACACATAACTTTGACGACTTCATTTCTTTAAGCAGCTCATAACCCCGGCTCACCTCAGAGGACACCCTGCACAGCCCTCCTATCACAGTATTATAAGTGACAACGTCCGGGACACAACCAAAGTTACCCATCTCACGAAACAGATCAAATGCCTGATCAACGTCACCAGAGCTACATAAACCCTTCATCATCACATTGAATGCGCGAGCCTCCGGAGCAAAGTACCAGCTCAAATGCTCTCTAAATAAGCAAAGCGCCTCTTTCACTCGGTTGGCCTTCACTAACAGGCCTAAAAGACCATTACAATAAAATGCACTGAGCGTGCAATTCAATTCACGACCTCTAATCACCAACTCAGAAGCTTCCTCAAACCGCCCCAACTCAGCAAAGCCAACAACCAGCATCCCAAAACTCGAACTATCCAGACAATGCCCATCGACCCACATCACATCAACAACCTCCCGAGCAGATTCCACCAACCTCCCTCTACACAGGACTTTAATCAAACAGCTATAGGTCGGAGCCACATGCTTCACCCCAACACCAAACACACTAAACTTGAAGAAATCGAAGCAAATTCTGGGACAACCTGCCAACCTCTTGACGACGTAGTATCCGACAGACGGGGTCAACTGGTCAACAACGAAGCCCACGTACCGCTGCCGTGGTTGAACGTGAAGAAACAGCGAAGCAACAACCTTGGCAATCCAACCGGTACAAAGATCGAACCTTTGAGGTTTCTGGGCATCCCAGGGCAGGTACACAGCCGGATGGGGTGCGGCGGAGGATAGAAGACGGTGAGCAGGGAAGACCCAGCTTGGGACGGAGCGAGGAGAAGGTCGGCGGAGGAGGGGCATGGAAGAGGAGGTGGGAGGGGAAGAGGGCATCCGCCATAACAGAGAGAGGGTGAGCTAGGAGTAGAGGAGGGTTGGGAAGGAGGGGGTGGTGGGACTGGGAGGAGAGGCTGGCCATGGCCGCCGGCGCCATGGTTGGTGTCGCGTTGACGAAGATGTTTGTCCGACCGACGGGGTTCTTCCGATGGTTAGGTTTGGTATGTCCGACTGGCGTCCACTTAATACCGAAAGTTATAATTAATTTTTTATTACGTGTTAAGAAATTACTATCTAAATTACTGAGATTATCAATTTCATCACCATTCCCGAAGCCCTTAGTAAGCCCGTTTGAAGGTCCGGTGCTTGATCTGTAATGATAACGAGTCTTGGCAAAAGGGTTAACTTGAACCTAATTGACCGAATACTACCCCCTTGGACCGATGATTTCTCATTTCATTGATAGTTTGATCGAAGGCATAAAGGCTAAGGTACTTTCTTAAACTGAGATTTCCATCTCAAAAGTGTTTTTATTTCAGAGTCTTGTTTCAATAAGGCTCACCTGGTCAAGCAGGGTAGGAGATTAGTTCATAATCTAGAGTCTTTGGTATTCACAAGTAGAAAGCGATTAGTTCATAATCTGGAGTCTTTGGTATCCACAAGTAGAAAGCTTGGTCTTTTCCCGGAGGTTATTTTCTGAATGCAAAGTTGGGTTTTTTTTTTGAGTTAGTAAGTGGAGAGAGTAGAAAGGGTAGAGATGGAGAAGAGGTAAAAAGAGGAGAGTGTAGATTTGAAAAGATAGGTGGCTCCTTTACCAAAATGACTTCGGTGTTTGGTCCCCTTAGATAAAAGAAATCATTGATTCTTTTATTATTATAAAATAGTTCATTCCTTTGATTTTGTTCTTTAAGTTTGGAAATAATTCTTTGTCTAGGATCACTATACCTGCCTCTTCTTTCTCTTTAAGTCTACAACAAGTGGGAGAGGCAACAAACTTACGTAGAAAACTAAATAGATTTACAGTCTTTCCCTTTTAACCACTCGGCCACTCTCCATTCCTGGACCTCAACCCCCTCAAGGGGTTTAATGAATAAGGAAGGAGATGATTTCTTTATGCCCATCAAAGGACCTCGAGATGCTAATCCACGAAACACTTACATGCTTCATAGGCAAAGCTCTTGACCTTTGGAGGCAGGTGAATAGATCATAACTTCTTCCACATTAATTCTCTAAATATTGGTTCTGATTGATTGTTTTGTTAGATTGAGCTAGGATCCCTGGCTAAGTAATATGGAAAGCAGTCCATCTTATAACTCATTTATGTAACAAATCATTTTTCTATTTGTTACTAGCTTCTTGAAAGGTGCCAAGAAAGAGGTGTTAGGGAAAACTCTGTTAAAGTCATTCGTCACGAAGCGGTAGAGAAAGAATCTAATTTGAAAATCTCATTGTCATAGGTGTAGAGAGGAAAAGAAAAAGAAAGGAGAATCTTTGATATCCATTTCGTTAAAAAAGGAGGGAGATGATTTCTTTGTGTCCATCAAAGGACCTCGAGATGCTAATCCACGAAACACTTACATGCATGATAGGCAAAGCTCTTGACCTTTGGAGGCAGGTGAATAGATCATAACTTCTTCCACATCAATTCTCTAAATATTGATTCTGATTGATTCTTTTATCAGATTGAGTGAGGATCCCTGACAAGTAATATGGAAAGCAGTCCATCGTACAACTCATTTATGTAACAAATCATTCTTCTTTTTGTTACTAGCTTCTTGAAAGGTGCCAAGAAAGAGGTGTTAATGAAAATTCTGTTCCTATTAGTCATTCATCAGGAAACTGTAGAGAAAGAATTTGATTTGAAAATCTCATTGTTGTAGGTGTAGAGAGGAAAATAAAAGAAAGGAGAATCTTTGATAGCCATTTTGTTAAAATAGTCAATTGATCTTCTGAAAGGAAATCACCAATCAATCTTTTGCGTTAGTCTCTTATGACTCCTCCGCCTGGTCTTCTATAGATTTGCCTTTGAAGGCGATCTTTGGACTTTGTAGGGGCAACCTATAATCTAGTGTCTCAGGTGTTGAACTAGTCCAAATTGGGCCACGTTGCTCCAGGTAGATATGCAGGTGTGGGAAACTTCACCAGTTTTTGTGAGGGCTCAATTAGATGCCGATAAGATTGGGGTTTGGAATCTGAACAAGATTCTTGGACTCCAAATAGCTTGAGAGGAAGCATATCACCACTTCTGGTTATAGTTGCAAAAATTGAAATCAGACATTGAATCGGATTGACAGAGAGTCACTGAATCAAACCGATTCATCAAGAATTGGACCGATTCATAAAAAATCGGATGATAATTAGTTTACTTGACTCGGTCAAAATCGGTCATTGATCCCCTCCCTCCTATCCCCCGCATTATTTTATAACACATCATTGGACTACTATTAGTTGTATTTTATTTTATTTTATTTTATTTTGTATTTTTAGGATTTATTTTATTGTTATTGACTCGAGTAAGGAGCAAGTCAATTTTTATTACCTAAATTACCCCCCCATTCCAACCAGGCCGCCTTCATCGTCACCCCTGCCCCGTCCCCCGCCGCCAGGTCGCCCACCCCCACCTGCCCCCACCACCAGATCTCCGCCCCCCTTGTATCCACCAACCCCTGTCTCCCGCCGTCTGCCACCCTGCCTCCCCCCACTGCCCGGTCGCCCCCCACCCGACTCCCCGTTGTCTCGACCCACCCATGTCTCCACCTGCTACCGGATCTCCGCCCCCGCCGTCCGGTCGCCCCCCTCCCGCCTCTGTCTCCCCAGTCTAACTGAGGAAGAGTTACACAGAATAAAACACAAATGATTCGACCCCTCCATAGCATATTATATGTACAATTACAATTCAACATAAAAAGGTGGCAAAACAGAATATAATCAATTAAATCGAATAAATCTTCGATTTGTGATTTATAAATGAATGACCCATGATAATTATTTTGAAAGTTGTGAAGCATTGGAGAGATACCTATATTGGTCAAACTTGGAAAAGTAAAGTCTTGAATAGGAAAAGTTGGAAATGTGGTGGACGTTGGAGCAATCTTGGATAAGTTTAATTATTTATAGATAAGCCATTGCATACAACCAACTTGATTTATTTGATAAATTTTAGATAAAATCAAAATAAAATCTAAAAAATAGCCAAAAATCTTTTCAAAAGTCGGATTTGCAAATAGAGATGTCAAACATAAAAGAATATTTTTGGGCATTCCTATTAATTAGTCATATCCCCTATCCTCTAAAAATAGAGTCTCTCATTCTCATTTTTCACTTATAGACTAGAGGCTCTCCAAGAGGTCAGACAAAAAATTAGTAACTTTGGGAGAATATTGAAATGAAGCCTATCAACCGAGTCATCGGTGTATTTTTTTAGGCTAGTTAAGCTAAGAGGCTAACCTAGTCTGGTTGAGTTCATGCACTCGCTCGACTTAGTTGAGCCCCTTACTAACCTAGTCTGGTCATAGTTTGGTTGAGTTCGTGCACTCACCCGGCTCGGTTCAATCCCTTTGTTAGTATAGTCTAGTTGAGTCCATTGCACTCGCCCGACTCAGTTCAGCCTCTTTGCTAGCCTAGTCTAGTTGAGTCCATTGCACTCACCTGGCTTGGTTCAGCTTCCTTGCTAACCTAGTCTGGTTGAGTCCATTGCACTCACCCGAGCTCAGTTCAGTCTCCTTACTAGCATAGTCTGGTTGAGTCCTTGCATTTGCTCGACTCAGTTCAGCCCCGTTACTAGCCTAGTACGGTTGAGTCCATGAAATCGCCCGACTCGGTTCAGCTGGCTTGTTCATTTGGTATAGTTGAGTAGTAGACTTGCTTCACCTTGTTGAGTTAAATTGTTGATTCAAGGTTGATGACTCTGTTAGTTAGTTTATTTTTGATTCGACTAACCTGAGTTGTTCTAACATTTTTTTGTGCTTATTGCTAATTGAGGGTGTTTTTTATAAACTTTTGTACCTCAATGTATTTATCAATAAAAAGTTAAACTTGTGTCATATTTCTGTGCAAATTTTGTATTTAGTAGTTAATTTGATTACGATATTTTAGTGACATGTGCTCCTTGGTGTAGCCTCGAACTCTAGCATGTGCATCGCATAAGCACTTAATGAGCAAGACAACATCCCTTATTTTTATTTTTCGAGTTTGTGCAAAAGGCCAGATGCGTGCCACAATTTTATGCAAACATCTGGTGACTCCACTGGGAAACCACTAAAAGGTTGCAGTGTTACTAAAAATATCAATATTTTTAACTATGGATCTAATTACTAGATCTATGGCTACTAGGGCGCCTAATCTCTTTTAAGATACTTCCTAACAAAATGCTTTTTCTTCCACCTACACAATGTCTAGGTTCGATCCTACCACTTTGGCTGCAGTTCCAATATCGCAACAAGCACCTAGCAAGCAAGTTGACACTCTACTTCTTCATAATTCTAATTACATCAATTAGCTTGAGGCAACTATGTGACCTACTCTTGAACCAAGGGATGAACAGGATACTGAACAAACGTCTTCTTCCCCAACCTCTACACACTCAATTGCACCTCAAGTAACAAACTTGAGGGTTGCTCCATCCACTTTGCCGGTAAACCGTACTCGCATTAGCACTTTCATTGCACTTGGTATGCATACTTTATCTCAAATAACACATGAGAGATCAACTTCGCCAAAACAGTATGGTGTGAACTCATCTCCCACGACAAGTTATCAAGCTCTGTCTCATGGGATTTTTTCTAGTCAAGGTTTTGTTAGTCCTCCATGGAGTTTATGCCCATTTCCTGCATATGGAGGTCAACCTAAGAGTTCCTCCTATGCTCATCCTGCTATGCCTCAACTGTCGTATCCAATGCCTTACTCTAGCATATGGCCCAAGTATAGTCATGGTTATCCACCATACCTATAAAATGCCTGCAACGCATGCTTCAGCTCTAGTAAGGCCATTGACACCACCTTCGGCACCTCCAATGCCTCAGGTAATGTCGTCCCCTATTTTTCATCTACAGCCTACTATGCCTTTGCCCACACAATTGGCTTCTGTGAACCCTCCAAATCCAATTGTACATGTAACACCCCAAATCTGGTCCATGCTCGTGAACTGAACCGGCATGTTACATGCCCCGGTTAGGTCGGCTAACCCGAACCCAACTCGTGCGGATCTAATCTCGGCGTCTTAAGATGAAGATACGACTCGTCATGCATAGATAAATGCTCAAAATCCTAACATGATACTACATGGATAGTGTGCAAGGTAATTCATACAACAATACAATTATGATCAAAATTAGTAAAAATTCTAAAATACAACGGACAGAAGTCTCTCCTAAAAGTGCAATTAGGGTCCACCCTGTCAAAATAATATATACAAGTATATATGCATATATATCAACAATTTTATTAACACAATCTAATATACTGTAAACTCATTTTAGAACTAGGGTCTCAACCCACAACACTTCCACTGTGCACTCTATTCATGTTTCACAATCTATCATGTCTTAACATTTAATCATGTCACATCATCATGTCTCAAACATTTAATCACACCATTCACTATATAATAACATCATAAACACAATATAATCACCCAATCGACTGACATGTGTGCAAGCGACAATAGTGCTCCTCCGTCCAAGCTGGCTCCTCCAACTCGTGATTATTACCTACATATAGTATAAAAACACGTCAGTAACAAGTGTTACTGGTTCGGAAAATAAAATAACTATAACAAGCTGGCTATGAGAGCAAACTCTCATATGAAAGAAAACATCATATACTCCACGTGAACACTCTGAAGGGCACTACTGAGGAGCCACTGGGCTGCAGACCCGGTAGCATCCCGAACTTACTGATCTGCTGCTGGTACTGTGCCGCTCTCGACACTTCTTTTCAGTACTTCACGTAAAACTTTATCCTAAGCCGTCTCCTTACCTCCATATTTCTCCTGGCCTTGAGCACGAAGGCTGAGTACTCTCAGGCAGTCGCCTTTAATACCCTTTGAACCACAAGTCCGGACATGTGCTGTACTAAACAGTACCCGTTAACCTCCACGTTCTCCGGGTGTGAGGAACTCAAACGCGGAGTTGTCAGGATCCCTCGGGAATAGAACAGTCCGCTGGCACTAATCCAGAGCCCGCTTTGACTGTCACGGCATCCGCTCATGGTACGTGCAGTCGGTTTCTCCATCTCTCGTCTCACTGAAAACGCGAAAACTACATATATATAGGGTTGGGTAGGGATTTATATAATAGGCCCGAAGGCAACTTGTGGTGGATCTTGTTTTCGAAATCATCCTCGAGGGATCTCATCCTCGAGGGGTTATTAATCCGGAAATCTGTTCGGCTAGATGGCCCGAGTTAAGTGGGATCCAATAAAACGCTACTTAACCCGTCCTGCAAATAATAAGATAAACATACAATAAAAAGACGTAAAATAGAGTCGAGTCCTAAACGGACCTGGTAGAAGCTCCAAGCGTGTCATCGCGCCTAGGCGGCAAGCTCCTACTCCGTACCTACACATCAAAACTAAATACTAACGCCCGCTAACTAAATGATGCATCAAACTCAACACAATTAAACAGAAAATCATCAACCGTCAAATAACCATAAATATGAAAATAACTCTAACTCATCCTATTCATGACAATTTTATTGTATTTTTCCTAAGTTACATCATACACGATTATCATGCTCAATTTACTTACTTCATTAGATGACTTAACCTCCATGCACTATCAATCACATCATGTAACTTATCACTTCATCACTTATCCTCCATGCACTATCAATCACATCATAAATCAACCCTAGCATGTTATGCTAACAATCATCATCAATTTTAAATAATCAAATCGGAGGTAATTATACCTCACATCGTCGGCAATCGGCGACGGCTAGAGGTTCCGTCGCACGTCTCGGAGCTCGAATTCGGCACTCCTCGGAGTCCGACGTTCGATTGGGCTCGACTGGGTGAGCCCCGCGGAAGATCTGGTGAATTCCGGCGAATTCCAGAAATTTTGGTTTTCCGACGGTTTTCGGCAGTTTTCCGGTAGCTTCCAGCGGTTTTCCGGTGATAGTCGCCGGCGGCGTCTACTGGTCGGAAAGTGGTCGTGTTGGGTACCCTTGGAACCGGCTCGACGAGCCCGACTCATTTACTAGGTCGACGCGGCCAATGGAGGTGGCGGCTCGCCGGAAAATTCATAAAATAGAGAGGCGGCGATGGGAGAAGAATCCGGCCGATCTGGGCGGCGCTGGCCTCCGTTCCGGTCGGGGAAGGTCACTGGGCGGTTGATGGTGCTAAGGCGACCCCCTGATCGTGGCGGTGACAGTCGCCAGTGGTGAAATCAGCGACACGACCAAAACTTAGCCGCGGCGCTAGGCACGACGATTCCGACGTCACGGTGGCCTGGAGCGGCCGGAGCTGGTCGGGGCGGCACGACAACACTGCAGCGTGGGCCTGGCGACGACGATAAGTGGCAGGCCGATGTCGACGGCGGTGGCGGCGCGGCTAGGGTTTGGATGGGAAGGGAGGAAGAAAGGTCAGGGGTGGAGAAGAAATGGTTGGGTGGCAAACTTGTAATTAAGACTTGACTCGTGTCCGGCTCGAGTTAAGTATAATAACTAAGTCATATTAAATCCTAAAAAATTTCATAAAAATCAGGAAAAATCCTGTAAAATCAAACAAACACCAAAATATCATAATGATATGCTCTAGAACTATCAACCCACCCAACTGCCCGTAATGTGTCCTAACGCGGTAAACAGCATAAAACTAATTCTACGATCCACTATATATAAAAATAATAAAAATACTGGCATACTCTTATATATTCTGATAACTCATTCTGCTCTGTTGTATTCATGACGTTATCATCATATACTTGGGTACGCATGACCCTCATAGCTCATACACGCGACTAGCGTCGGCTCAGTACACGTGTTCTGAAACTGACTCGACTCGAAAATAACGGTCGAACTGACTGGTTCTGAATATAAAACCCTGACTCAAATCGTGGGTTTTACAGTACAATTAGCTATAGTTGACACAAAATGTGAAGAATTAAAAACTATCATGACAATGCAAGCTCAAACACTTGAAGCTCTACAAGCTTCAGTGGCAGCCAAGAAAGATCCCAAAATCATTGAAATTATGAAACATTTCCGTCCATTGGCTTAAAAGTGTTTATGATGAGGTACTTCTTGCAAAGTATAAGAGACCAACGTTTACAAAATTTTATGGATTTGGATCATATCACCACATTCAAACTTGAATGTGGTACTATTGCTTCTAATGATAAGTTGAAGCTATAACAGTTTCCATCTTCCCTCATAGGCACTACCTTGCATTGGTTTAATAATCAACCTTTCAATTATATATCCACATGGGGTGAGATAGTGAAACACTTTACAACTCACTTCCAATCAACAAAGATACTCGTTAAGCTACCGAAGGGAAAAGGACAAGACATTAAGTGCATGTGTGAAAAAGTTTCGAAATTTTGCATCACAAATGAAGGATACTCTTGATAATAAAGAGATTGTGAAAATTTGTGGTATGAATGCCGTCCAATCAGTTTGGTTTCTTAGCAGTTCTCTGAGTAGTAATTTGGAGAACTATTTGAAAAAGTTATTACTTATGAAGAATTGCAACGAACTACTACGACTTAAAAAGTTGCCAAAACATCCATTAATGTTGTGATAAACTATATTCCTCGGGAGGATAATAAAAAGTCTAACAAGAACAATTCTCTAGATAATCACAAAAAAGTAACAAATCACCCCATAGTTGCAAAAATCAGAATTAGACGTTGAATCGAATTTGAAGAGAGTCATTGAATCAAACCGATTCATCAAAAATTGGACAAGAATCAGTTCACTTGAATCTGTCAAAATCGGTCATTAATCTCCTCTCGCCTGTCCCCCACATCATTTTAAAACACTTTATTAGATAATATTTAGTTGTATTATATTTTGTATTTTCAGGATTTATTTTATTATTATTAGCTAATGTAAAGAGCGAGTTAGTTTTTATTACCTAAAGTACCCCTTGTTCTTCCTTACATTTTCCCATCTCCCCCCTGGCTGCCGCCCGTCGCCGCCTTGCCCCAGCACACCTTACCCCCCCCCCACACACACACGACCGCCCTACCACCCTGCCGAGCCCGTCCCATCCCGCCCCTCTTTCTCCCCCACCCCAGTTGCCACCCATCGCCACCCCCCCCCCCCCCGAACCTCACCGGTCCCCCAACTGCCCGGTCGCGCCACCCAGCCCCCGCACCCCCCTCCCCCCACCCCGCCAAGCCCATCCCATCCCACCCCTCTCTCCTTTGCCGCCCTGCCCCCTGCTGGCCCCCTGGAATCGACCAATTCTTAGTCCAATTTTTTACCTAGACGATCCACAGATATTTTGACTCGATTTTACACCGAGCCGAGTTAAATCGGCTGAGTCCGAATAGAATCGGCCGATTTTGCAACTATGATCTCGCCAACAATGGCATAATTTAAATAAGTTCACTTTTGATCTCAATGATATTGAAAGGTGATTTGATTTACTATTTGCGGAAAATACAATTACACCAAAGGATCCCCCGTGCCTTTAAAGCCAGGGGATGCCCAAAAAGAAAATTTTTTATTATTTTCACAATAAAGTAAATCATACTACTTGTAAGTGTCAATTTATAGTGGAAAAAATTTAAGAGTTACTTGATAATAAAAAAATTAAATATCAATCTAGTGCTCAGAAACCTATAACCGGTGTGGCTATCTTGATGAGGATTCATGACCTTTTAACTGATATGTCACGTAAGCCGTTCATTGACAAAACTCATATCGCCCAAGTTGGTATTGTCAAATCTTAATAATGTTATTATGGAAGAGGCAAAGTTTTCTGCCAGTCTAATAAATGACACGTTCTACACGTTCTACTATTGTTATTGAGTGAGGATTTTTGTTTAGTGTGAACAAAAAAAAGATGATTATAATGTCAATGGATATATTCGTTCCATGTTAGCCATCATTAATATCCCGGATGCATTTCGTCTATCACTATTTGAATGTCTATGAGCGGATGTCTCTGCATAGCACGTTGCAGTTGACGTTTTCTTCAATTTAAAAAGGTCGAATAATGAGAATACACCGGCCACAAATAAAAAAAGACTTTCAACTATAGATTGACGATGATGTGAAAATACACGTGTAACACTATGTACAACATTTTTTATACTTTTCTTTTGCAATATCCTCTCAGACCCTATTATTTTGGTCCCATTACCAAACCCAAAAACATGGTCTCTGGTCAACACATTTTTGGTCGGCAGCTCAAATATTATTATTCTTCATATCACAATCCCAAACTTCACATTCAATAATTCTATAACCGACCTTTAAAATTGGGACACATACATCACTAAATAAGCATTAATTACGGTATCTTTTTGCTGCTAATGTGAAAAAGTTGAGGTTAACTAGTGAAGTCTTTTATTGTTTTGGAGTAAGTAGGAGGACTTGCTTTTATAGTAATAAATTAACAAGATCTATATTTTAATTAAGCTATATGTTTTGGCTGGCAGCACTCACAGGAGGCCTAGATTTCATGTATTCACAATCTTGCCTAACCCATGAAACATTGTTGATGCAACTTTTAAACTTTTAAATGTTTTTTCACAAATTATTGCATCTATAGTGTTGGCTATATTGTGTCATTATCAAATTCGTAGTTGAAAAAAGAAAACTTGACTCAAATAACAAATGAATTGATATCACTAAGATCCAAGCATTGCTAATAGGATGTTGAGTTGGAAAAGTATTTCTAATAGGGTGTTGACTTGCTTGTCATCCTACTTTCTCCGCTAAAAGGCCGAGGCTTACTGATGGAAAATTTTTAGCCACGTTGGATAGACGGTATTTGGCTTTTATTAAGGAAAAGAATTACTGAGATACCAATAATTTATAAATTTAATCATCCATCAAAATTACATGGATATAATTTTTTTACGACTTGGATAAAATTACCCTTATTAGCCAACCATTATTGTAATCTAATGATTCACTTTAAATTTAGTTGACACGAGAGTATTAGTTGTTGTTGATACTAATTATCTATTTATTAATAAAATAGGTATTTCTAAATGATTATTTTTTACGCCAAATTATATTAGGCATGCAAATACCTTAGCGGAATATCTTAGGCACAACTAAATCAAGAGTGGCTAAAAATTTTCCTAACAAAATCACATATTATTCATTCTCACAAGACAGTCAATTATTTCTTTCACCGGTAATTAATAATATAATTAGTTTCTAGAACAAAAAATGAGTGCAAGTGTGGAAGTTGATTATAGAAGGCAACAATGATGATTATATGTGTATTTAGATGATTTATTGTTAATCTAGATCATAATTTTTACTTCAGTGGCTATATTTAAACTTTTTTTTGTCCTGATCATGATCAAATTCTAATGTCTATTCAGAATTCTCGAGGTAGTAGTTGCTTGAACCATCATACTTTATAGTAATGCATTAAGGAGTGCTAAGACTGAGATTATTGATAATAGCAAATTAGCTTTAACTTTTTATATTATCAAAAAAATATTAAGATTATCATTTTTGTCACTGCAAAATTTTTTCAACTGTAAAAAAAAACCTTTTTTTCTCAAAACAATATTATAAATCTTGTCAAATTTCAATATAAGTGTATGTTTCACTTGTTGATTAGATACCATTTTTTTTCTTTTTCTTTTTGTCAGTATTCAATTCTTTTCTGATAGGATTTGTATTGGGTTACGCTTTTGGAGCCTACTAAAATATTGAGGCCAACAGGGATATTATGGGCGAGCAGTTTAATGGGTCCAACCCATGCACGTTCCCTACCGACATCACCTCCATGACTTCACCACACATGCACGAAGACAAACGTGTCAATAATTCAATATCACATCATTGGGGCACCCGCAAATTAAGCGTAAGCAGCACTAATAAGTCTAATTAATTTTTTTAAAGCAGTTCAATCAGAACTCACAAATAATCCAAATTAACATCTTTCACACAAAAGCTAATCCGAATCACATCATGTAGTTTTTCTACTATTGCTTTTCTATTGTTGTTGTTTGTATGGAGTTGTAAAGATTCTATCACCCCTGTGAACTCAGATAAATTCTCTCAAAATTTATAAATTTATCAAAAAAATTTTACTTGTAGAAATGATTTGGGTTTGAAGTTTACGAGCACTTATGTACAAAACTTTTAAAATAAAATTTAGAAGATGAAAATTATGCCAATTCAATTTTGCAATGTACCATTTCACAAGTATTGTACTTCTTTTTGAAGGAAACTCTTTCAAAAAAATTAAATGGTTTAGTTTCGGTTCAGCAAACCAAGTTTCACCATTTTACGGCTAATATATAATTAAATTTTCACCTTTTTATATAATATCATAAATCCAATAATATTAAATTGGTTAAAAATTAAATTATCTATAAGACCTTCTCACTTGTAAAATATAACATATTCAAATCATACCAACTATGGTAGTCTAATGTTAGGTTAAGAAATAAGTAAATTCTAAAAATTTTAATTTAAATAAGTTTATCAAATTGATATATTGACATGTTGAAGTAGGAATGAGTATTATAATCACCTATAAAATAATAACATTTGGTTAAATTTGTAAATCAATTATAATAAATAAGTCATTTACCATTGTTATTTATATATAAAGTCGATTTAGTTAAATTAATGAGTTTTTCAATATTTTTTTTATAGAGTGGATAATTCTACACTATTTTTATCTATTTAATTTAGAATAATTGATAAATCCGTAAAGCCGGTGACTATTTACCACGCTAACTATTTGTTCAGAAGTGGCCAGACAACCCGTATAAAACTATAAATTGCTAAACTGTAGCCCAACTTGCTTGGAAAATCTGTGTGTGCTCGAGCTATGGTTCTGCTCTCACTCATTATTGAATCGTGAGCTTGGTCCCGACTCAGCTCTAACTTTTTGTAAATTTTTTTTATTTTTTATTTATTTATAAATTAGTCAAACAAGGTTTGGTCTAGTTTAGTTGAAACACTTCAAAAGTAAGAGTAGAGCCCAGGGTTTAGTTATCAGTCCCCATTCTATATCTTAAGGTGCTATTGCTATTCTGATAACAATCTTTTGAGTAATGTTATTATGATATTAATATTGTAACATTATCTCAAAGTAACTAGTGTTAATTAAAATATTATAAAGAACTAGCTCAGATACAAATTGATGGGTTAAATTATTTTTTTTAAAATGTAGTTAACTAAATGGAAAATTTATAAGCATAATAAATAATCTTTTCTGTAGGTATAATTAAATGGGAGACAAATTTTGGCAATTTTATAATCCACTTATTTGAAGTCCCTAAAATTTTCTTTTTTAATCGAGAAGCATGTGTGGGCTTTGAAACTATATGGAACAACCCAAACCAAAAACTAAAAGATGAACCAAATCGTTTTTTTTTCAATAGTTGTTAAATAAGTTAAAAAATTATAAGCTCCACTAATGCACTTAGTTTTATCAGATCTAAGTATTAAATATAAAACTAATTTTAAAAAATCTAAACAATATTGGTCAATAATGCATCTTGGTAGGTACATGTTGACCGTGAACCAAGTGGATTTTGCCGTGTGAAACCAATGTCTTATAAATATTTTTTTATTTAAATGACTTGATTTAGTCACCATTCATTTAATTTGATAGCCGGATCAATCAATCAAATAAGAAGAATTATCGACAATTACATCGAGGTTCACGATGGATAGATACAGATGAGATGAGTAGTCATCTGTAGTTCCTCAAATATTAATAAACGTGATCTATTAGATAAAAAATTGAAGGTTGGAATCCAAGTTCACAAATTAAAAAAGGATTATATATATATATATATATATATATATATATATATATATCTCAAAGCAACAACAATAGTTTTAGATATTTAAAATTGGATACAACATTAATCATCACTTGATTGCAAAGTAGGTATATAAGTACTTTATTACCATGCTAGCAGCTTCGCTTTGTGACATCAAAATTTGTACGTAAAAACAATAATTTTCGTACTTAATGATCATTTCAAACGATGTATGGTCAGAGTACTGCATCCGATACGTACATATAATGAAAAAAATGACATAACAAGGAACTAAATCAAACAAAAGCAAATTATATACGGTGATTTTGTTAAAGTTCCTTGTAATAGTTAACAGACCAAATCAAATTAATTGAATTATATTCAGCTGACAAATTTCATAACTGAATAACCAAATTATATCATAAATTATAAAAAAAATATTTAATTATTTAATCATAATTATGCCATTATTTACTGAACATAATATTTAATAAGTAATTCTAAACATATATAGCATATTAAACAAATAAAAATACATCATAAAAATATTTTAATTGCATGATAATTGACATAAAATATAAATTTTCGAATATTCTTTATAAGTATTATTATGTCAGTTAATTTGGTTTGGTTTGGTTTGGCATCAAACCACATATCAATATGTATTTCAGTTTGTCTATATTCCTACCAAAAACTAATTCGAATAATTTCAGAACCGAACATAATTGATAATTCGATTTCGATTCGATTTGATTTTCTATGTTTACCAAACATGCTTACCTCTGAGCGATATCAATTAACAATTCAATTATATATGTGATACAAGTGTATACTAATTATAGAGAACGTTCAATATTTACATGAATAGGTTTAAACTTTCTTTTTAACTATTAAAACTTCGTTAGTTGGCTGAAATAATAACAAAAAAAATCTTTAATTGGCTTTATTCTATAGCTTTTAGAAGCAAACTTCATGAACAACTTCTTGGTAGGAGATTTTGTAATTGCTACGTACACAACTCTTAGTCCGAGTCAATTTTATATATCATTTATTTACCGAAATGAAAAAATAGTAGAAGCGACTCTGAATTAACTTCATTGATCCATACCTTGCCGAGTCAAGATTGACTTCGAGTTTTTAAATTATGATAGTAGAAAATGATGCAATAATTTGGGGTAAAATAAAAACGTGCGCAGATGGTAAATTGATGCCATTTTCACGCATTGAATTGAAAGATATTTACTGATCATAAACTGGTCCCCCTTCATGCACGTCGGGGACCATACATGTGGTTCATGCCTTCCCTTTACGAAGATTTGTAAGTTTATGGTACGTCTTCAAACGCCATCTTCATCAATCTCATCCTCAATTCATATCACCAAACGTTCCTCACATATAACTCCACACACCTATTTAATTTTAATTTGCCAGCTGCTAGCTATAGCTGGTATATAATATATATTCCCCACATGCAAATTATTCTTATTTCATAGTTCATATATATATACGAACACAGAGAGTTAGGTGATTGGGATGATTATGTTTTCTAAAAAAATTATTGATAATTTGAATAAATTTGAGTTATTTCTTTTGCAAAGGATAGACAATTAATTTTAATTATTTTCAATTACCACAAGATCACTATATTAATATTAATTTCATGATATTTTATTACCACAATTAATACTTTCTTCACTGGCATAAAAGATAAGCTTAATTACAAAGCTCCTAATTTAGAAAACACATTTCAAGAAAAAACTAGCAGGTAAGATGTATGTATAGGTGAGGAAAATATGTGGGGCGATAGAAATTATTAAAATATTTGTCATATGGACATGCGTTAATTCGTTAATCAGTTATATGTTTTTGAATTAGAAAACTTTTAGTGACGTGAAATGAAGTCATCATGACGTCTGATCTATATATAGCAATAAGAAGCCACACATCTTGGCTTGTCAGGGAATCTTATCGGAATCACATCATTATTGAGTGAAGGAATAAACATGTTATAATCAAACCATACTTTCTAGTCAACCCACATTCTCATAAATTGGTACTATAACTCATGTGCTTGTATTGGGGACGTATTTCATGATATATATATATATATATATATATATATATATCGATATGAAAATAATAAAATGAGAACTTAAGAACTTAGGAATTTTAGAGTGTTAGGATTAAGTTATGAAAATATCATGATAAAAATATATTTTCCAAATTGAAAGCATCATTACCGTTGAATCCTATCAAACGCTATAACAATGAGCTAGCACTTAAAAGTTCTCAAGTTCTCATTTGATCATTTTCCTATAAATGATAGCATGCTATACTATAAGGTAATTTTATTATAATAGAGCAATAATCATATTTTAGGTGCCATGTATATAAATTTGTGCCTAAAGTTAGACCACATTTCTAACCCATGATTATTTTATGGGTATTTATCAATATTAGTTAGTAAAATATAGTTAATATTTTTTAGTTCGAGTGAACATTCGGTTGGTTCGATTCCAAAGCAACCGAATCGGATTTGTGAAACAGCCGTTTAGATCAAGAACCAGCCCAAACCACTTACAAAAATGAAAAGAGGCAAACCAAAATATTTTGATTCGGTACATTTCGATTTATTTGAAACAAAAATTTATAATATTATTTTACAATTAATTATTTTTTATGATAATCAATGTTATAACATGTTTCGTCCATTATAATCATTTTTAAAAGTATTCCGTAAAGAAGATTGAACAAATTTGTACAGAAAATTTTACTTGTTTTAAAGTGTTAGAGGAAGAGAAAATATAGTGAGAGGCTTGCATGAAAGAGTCATAGGCTCGCATGAAAGCTATGGAGGAATCACTTGCCGACTTTCACAAAACATGTAGTTTACAAATATTGGAATTAGATGTTTAAAAATTGTATTTGAAAATTGAATCACTTGTAGCTTATTTAATAGTAGTGCTTGAAACTTGATTTATAAGTTTGTACTTGATAATTTGGCTTTGCAACTTTTTATAGATTAAATGAGTTATGTTTACTTGGAAAATTATTATGATGCGAAGGTTATGTATAGAGATGAAATGTAAATGTAAAACAAAGTGCGTGCTGGAAATATGTCAATTACTGCGATAACAGCCACTGTAAATACTCACTTCGAAACGCTATTATTAACAAACAAAAACGGCGATATATGTCGCCGTAAATAAAGTTAAACGACGACATTTGTCGGCGTACGTATTGCACAACATAATCGACAGTTGTTGTCGCTGATTATCATTTGAAATATTAAAGATGGCCTGGTAAACCGTCGTTTAAATATTTACAGCCAAATCTAATACAACTTTACAGGTCGTATATGTTATGCCGTCGCAGTATAAAACTCTTTTTCTAGGAGTGATATGTATATTATTAAAGATTTCAAAAACAACCACAAACTAATCAAAAGTTTAATAATAACACCTATAAAACATAAATATTAAGGTTTTTTTAAAGATTTGAATCCTAGAAAAATAAAAGAACTTAAGCTTAGTATTTATTTTTCTAAAAGTTCAAACTAAAAAAAAAAACCAATATTTGATATGTTTAAACCCAACTCTTCTCACCTACCCCAATTTCATGCCCCTATTTTCCAATCAACCAATGTCACCATTGGAAAGCCTAGCTAATCCATGTTAACTTATGTGCCAGATTTTTGCCGTGAATTTTTGATTATCAGTACAAAAATATCTAGCACAGTTTGTAATATAGTTTTAAAATTCTTTTTTAACTCTAAAAACTTTTTTTAATGGACTCCACTGTATAACTTGTAGGGTCAAATTCTATAAATGATTTCATATTGAATAATTTTATAATTGACTATTTGAGTCGAGTAATAAAAAATATAAGAACATGTTATGTTTCTTATAATATAAATTATATATTTATTAATTTTAAGTGTCAAAAGATCAATATATATTAATTTCATATAATTATTTATATATATACTTAAAGATTTAATAATAAAAAAAACTTTGAACGGGCTTGGAGTAGATTCTTAATTGACTCTACTTCATTACATGTCATGTCGCGTTCAAATTTTAAGTTTTAAAACCATAATTTACTGAAGTGCTCTCACGTCGTTAATTATATAAAGGTGTGTATGGTAATTTTCATAAATGTGTCGATAAATAAATTCCAAAAATATGGATTTGGCTTTTCGACGAGGAAGATATTTGCATGGTCACGGGAAAAGTGAACTTCCAGTCTACCGAGCAAAATATCAGTCGTTGCTGGTCCTGAATCACCTCATTAATTTGATTGATTGTTACTATTTGTAGGCCTAAAAAAAAAACATATGACGCTTACATTGCCGACATGACACAGCATGAAAGCTTTAAATTATGTCACAAATAGCACGCTGCGCTATACGTCCATTCCAAAGGAAAAGCAAAGAGTGGGCTAATGCCCCAATCGCCCATGCTTTGCCTTTCATGGTCGCTGTACTGTCTAATCTCTGCTTTATCCTCTCCCCCAATCCTCTCCATTCCCATTCTTTGATTTATATATATATTAACCATGACTTGTGTCTTTTAAGGTACAAGACCATTAGCCTCCTCTATGCCTTGCTAACGTTTCTAACATAGTAATAATACCGTTTGGTACTTTTGTGCTTCCAACTTCTACCTATGGAGGAGATACTGCAGGCCAGCTGGCCGGAGCCGGTGGTCCGGGTGCAGTCCTTGTCCGAAAGCGGCATAACGTCGATACCGGACCGGTACGTCAAGCTGCCATCACAGCGGCCGACGTCGGACTGTAGCAGCGCTGCACCGCCGGACATCGATATTCCGTTGGTGGATATGGGCATCGGCAGGGAGGAGGTGCAGCGGCGGATATCGGAGGCATGTCGGGAGTGGGGCTTCTTCCAGATCATGAACCACGGCGTGCCGCCGGAGCTGCTGAGGAAGGTGAGGGAAATGTGGAGGGGTTCTTCCACCAGCCGCCGGAGGTCAAGCAGGCCTACGCCAATTCGCCGGTTACATATGAGGGGTAGGAAAAATAATTATAAATAAAAACAAACATAAAAAATTAAATTGAATTACATTTTCAATTAGATTCACCTAAAGCATATTTAATTAGTAATATTAACAGACGGAAGAAAAAAATTGAATTATATAAGAGTTGAATTACGTCGGGATAAATATTGATTGATTGATTAGACTTATAACTATTGATTAGGCTCATAAACAATTCTTAATGACACCAGAATTCTGACTCTAGGTACGGCAGCCGACTAGGAGTGGAGAAGGGGGCAAAGTTCGATTGGGGGGACTACTTCTTCCTCCACTACCGGCCGGACCGTCTCAAGAAGCCGGAGAAGTGGCCGGCCCTGCCGGCCGAGCTCCGGGAGGTGGTGGAGGAGTACAGCGGACAGGTGGTGGCGCTGGGACACTGGATGATGTCGATCCTATCCGCGAACCTCGACCTGCCGGACGACCGGCTACTGGCTGCGTTCGGTGGCGGGGACGATGTCGGCGCTTGCCTGAGAGTGAACTACTACCCGAAATGCCCTCAGCCGGACCTGACGCTCGGCCTTTCGCCGCACTCCGACCCGGGCGGCCTCACCTTCCTCCTACCGGACGACCATGTCACTGGCCTGCAAGTCCGGCAAGGAAGCTCATGGGTCACCGTGAAGCCGGCCATGGACTCCTTCATAGTGAATGTGGGGGATCAAATCCAAGTACGTATATTACACCTCTCCTCCAATCACGATCTACTCAATATATGAATATGGTATTAGGGGTTTTTTTGGAATATGATTTCTTTTTCATGTATATGTACAAGCCTATACACAAAGGAGCAATATCGTACGGTCAGTCTTAATTAGTAATACTAATCACTAAAAGAAAAAGAAACTTGATAAGACTGAAATAAATTTTGTTTTGTGATTTACAAATCTCATCAAACAAAAAATTAAGTTTTTTTATGCCTTAACCAAGGGTTTCTTTACAAATTTTAAAATAAAAAGATTTTCTTTTAGGGAAGAAAAAAAGAAAAGAAGGGCACGACAGTCTTCATTCTTCGTTCAAAATTAAAGAATGTCAGGTCAGGGCTTTCTACCTTGTTATAAAAAAAAAGAGTCTTTCCCTCCTTGGGTGATGGGGTCATATCGGTATGACTGAATATACATTAAAAAGGTTAATTCCTCCCCTATGAAAAAAAAACGAGGCCGTTAAAACAAATAATTGGTTGTACTTATTTTATTCGTTTTTAGGACCATTACTTTAGCGAGCATTTGGCATTTTTTATGAATGGTATATTTGATATAACTAAATATACACGTTATGAGGGTTGTAGGGAGCTTCTTTTAGAAGGGTAGCGACGCCCGTTGGGTCATTTCTCGGAGGCTCAACTGCTCTTTTTTGGTAGTTTATCAAAAGAGCATTATTTGCCAGGTTTTGCCCATGCGTTTTTATAGGTACGTGAAGGAGGTGGAACTCGTTTTAACTACTTTACGACTAACAGATAATACATATATACGAGCAATTAGAGTCCTGTCTTTACTACTAGTTTACCACAGCGTAACTATACTCCCCCCTACCTAATAATACAAAATCAGTGTACAAAAAATAGGTCTTAAACTAGGCAAGATGTATTGTCACGTGCGACTTATATTATAGATAAATTTTAAATTTATGAATAAATTCTCGTTGAATGATAAGATAGAGTATAATAATATAATATCTTATATATAAATTTTGATTGGCTTTAAAAATAAATCATAATTGAATAAGAAAATAAATTATAATAATTTGATTTATTATTTTTTATTTTGATTTTTATATTTTGATTGATTAAATCTCCTATTTTTAATATGAAACTAGTATTATGTTCCTCTTTTATTAATAATAAGAGCTTAGGATCCATGTGATCTATATCAATTAATTAATAAAACTTTATAATAAGGATCATGTTCCTCTTTATATTATGTTCCTCTTTTATTTAATGAGAGTTTAGTCCCGTTGATTTAAGAATCATGATGATTTAACATGAGTTTGTTAGGTGATGATACGTGAATTCTGTCTAATGATTGTTAGATGATGGTAGTTTTTAAGTTGTCCAATGTGTGAAGAAAATATTGTTAGGTTTATCTCACATCGGTTATAAATGATGTTGGTGACTTGTATATATGCTAATGAGAAAACTTTATTCATTGGACTAGCTTTTACATTAAGAAACGTCAGTGACACCTATTTCAAATTTTTTTATTAGTAGAAGTCATTTTTGAGGCCCAACAATTTTAACTACTCCTTCCTCTTCCCTTCAAATATATTTATTTGGAGGTGTTTATTTCGTTAAGTTTTCCACATAATTAATCGTGCCATACAAAGACATTATTGAATAATGATTTCGTTTCGTCCATTTGAACAGTAAGGAAAAGATTAAAAAAAGACTTTTGAGAAAAAAATATATTTTCAAGAAAAAAATTGATTTTTAAAAAAAGTTTCTTATATGTATTTGGTTAGAAAGAAAGAAAAAAAAAGCTTCAATTAATGTGGGGCTACTCACTCTCTCTCTTTTTCTTACATATTTAGTGGGAAAACAGTGTGAAGTGCTTTTCATTAGGGGCCTTATGATAGAAACCTGCTTTTTTTATCATAAGATTTTTTTCAATCTAAACACTAAAAAGAAAATAAAAGAATAAAATTTTCCTACTTTTTTTTTCTTTCTTTCATTTTCTCTCAAATCAAAGGGCCTAAGGTGAGTCATTTACACTGCTTTCTTGCCACAGAATTTGTGGTAAATGCTTAGATATTTGCCATACTTTTCCACTTGTTATTACTTATAGCATGTCAGTGACATCTCTTGTTCCACACTCATTTCTTTTGAGCCATGAAATCATGAATGAAAATTTGGAGTTTCGAATAATTCGATCATCTTTTTATGAACCGTTTTGTAAAATTTCAAAATCGATTGACTTGTGTTTTACTTGTGATTTATAACGATTCATTCTACACCAACCCATCATTTTCTTAAATAAATGATGTATTTAGGTTTTAAGGTCTAGTTAATTAATATATTTGTTGTGCTCATATGATGTAGGTGCTGAGCAATGCTAACTACAGAAGCGTGGAGCACCGGGTGGTCGTCAACGCCTCCCACGAGAGGCTATCCTTGGCCTTCTTCTACAACCCCCGGAGCGACTTGCAGATAGGGCCGTTGCCGGAGCTCGTGACCGGCGCCTCTCCCGCGATGTACCCGGCGATGACCTTCGACGAATACCGGCTGTACATACGGAAGAGAGGGCCCAAGGGGAAATCCCAAGTGGAGTCGCTGAAGAATGGTACAGCGCCCAAAGATGCTCATCCATGCCATTCATTATAGGCGCCCGCCCCGTTTGTACACCTGCATTATTGTTGAATTCTGGCATGTGATTGGTTGAATCGCCGGCCAAATTTAATCGTCCCAAATTTAGTGTACTATTGATGTCAACGGATCATTATTAAGTAGATTTGCTGCAAGCATGTCAAAAAACTTTCCTATTTTTTAGGAAGATTAACATAGTAATGTATATTATGTGCGAGAGTTAAACCCTAATTTGAAAACGTATTTTTTATTCTAAAAACTCCACGAGTCAATTCGATTTCTTGACTTATTGATTCAGACTCTGATGGGGACTCTACAGTGACTGGTTTAGTAATTGATTTCTTTAGTCAGGTTATAAAAGTTATTAAAATATATAATTTTTTTAAATTAGATAAATTAATATTTTTAAATAATATAAATAGTATATTTATCAATTGTAAAAGAGTCATATATATTAATTTTATATAACTTTTATTTAATTACATAATTAAAAATTTGATATAAATTAATACTTAAGTCAGATTTTCTGAATTATAATTAATACCTATGTACCCTTATTTCATAACGTGGGTGGAGCACGCGGGTGATAAATGTTGGTATAACATGATTCTAAAACAAAAAAACATTCCTTGTCACCATATCTTTAATGTTAGAGGTGTAGCTAAAATCAGCAATAAAAACCAAATGGGAATGAGAATATGTGAAAGACCAATTGATAACAAAATCATTTGAGTAAAACCTGATGGCGAACCTTTGAGAATTTAGTATCCAACAGCCACTATATTCATTCATCCATATCTTGATCACTTTGTCTTCACCGTGATTGAGATCAAAAACAGCAAGCAACTAATCCAAAGGCAAAGTACAGAGAGAAAGATATTAAACCTCAACTCTGGATTTTCCTCGAGATCCCTCAGAACTCTTCATACTCTTTGCTCTAGGTCGCATTATCAACCTCCATGTCTAAGGTCTTAAGTTTCCGACTGCCAGGCTTCCCACGTTTCTTTTGTCGTTTCTCCTCATATCTCTTCTTCAAAAAGAAGGTTCAAATGAGACAATTGTTAAGAGAACCCTCATCTAAGCCAATAACCAAGACCAAGTCTTTAGCTTCAACAGATCAAGCAACCTCTTATTCCCGTTTCCAAGAACAGGGTTGCACCTACAGAGATCTTCTAGCTATTTTGTAGACAAATTTTTGAATTGTTGGATCACACTGGATGTATATTATATAAGTGGTAAAGACCTGAATCAAAACAAAGGCAATTGAGTTTTACAACAATTATAACGATCATGACTGGAAACACAATAAATAAATAAATAAATTCGATTGAAATAATACGATTACAACGATCATGTCTGCCAACATAATTACAACTAGAATGGCCACACTTAACAATCAGGCACAGGTAATTACCAACTCATGTCCTCACTAATAATGAAAAATCAACCACAAAAGCAACCAAAATAAGCCCCCGCATTCAACAATCATCAACAAACGTGGCACAAAACCGGAAAAGATCAAGTCTATTCAACAAAAAATGTTGTGCTTACCCATCAAAGAACGAAGCCGGCCGAAACGCACTCAAAGTTAGCAAAGAAAATTGAACTGCAGCCGCCGCCGCCGCCGTGGGCCGCCTGCTGGACTATCTCCGATATCATAAATTCTGGCGACGAGTTCTACGACAGCCAAGCGTTGCCGATTGGGGAAAGGTGGAAGAGAAGGTTCTGGCCATGGTTTTTCCCATTTTAATTTAATTGATCCGAGTCATAATATTTGAATCCCACTATGTTATGTTATTAGACTGAGGCCCGATTGACGTAGGGGAGCCCCTGTTGATGAAAGAAAAGAAAATATTGGAGAATCAAAATATTTTATGGTTCGTGTAAAATCTGGGACTGTGTGGGATTGTATTGTTGCAGAAGAATACTGGGATTTTTACAAACTTATTACTTGGGTTGTTTGCATCCACCTTAGGTTATACATAAGTTGTCCCTGATCTTTGAAAGACTTGGAACTAGAAGTGCTTCTTCCCCTTCGTATGTTGCCACGACGTCCCTTCGCTTGGTTGTTGTTCTACCGCCACTAAGCCTCGCCGGAGTCCACAGTCCACCCAGTAGCGGAGGAGTTGTTGCATTCGCCAAGTTGGTGCCCTTGTTAAAGCATAGCCGTGGAAGTTTTCCCCGGAGGTCTGGAATCTTCACCCCCTTGCCGCTGTACAGAAGTTGTTGGTCGCTGCACACCGTCTAGAAGTCTTTCCATGGAGCTCTACAGGTTGTCGCCCCGCCAAGAGATAAAAGGACGTGGTACTAGTCTATCGTAAGGTATGAGTCTACCAAAAAGTACAAGTTTATTAAATTAAAATTTGTTCTCTAATCGAAAGTTATGAGTTTTTTCTATTAGAGTTTGTTATTAAGTTGGAGATTATGTGAGCTTCATCCAATAAACAAACGTTGTTAGATGATGATGAGGTATGTTTCGTTTGAACTAGACGATAAAGATGATATATCAACTTTGGCTGATGTGTATATTTATTATTTAATTATAATAAATAGTTTGTAATTTATCCTCGTATTTTAGGGGTTTTTACTTTATGTATCCCCTCTTTTTGTACTTTATTAATTTATTTTATCAAAACATACAACATAGAGTCTAGGGATTTTATACGTTAAAATCCCAACTATCTCTGAGTGCACCACTACCTCGCAAAGCCTGCTGTTATAATGTCACTTGCTGCCGGAAGTGAAGCATTGTTGTCCCTTGCCGTCATCTTGCTACCAAGAAGTAGTTGCTGCAAAGCCTTGCCCATCTGAGCGCTGCTGCTGGTCTAACATCTCTTAAAGTGTTGCTATTCAAGCCTGTACGTGGAAGGTTGCCAAGGAGTTGAGCATCGCCTCTTACCACCACGAAGAGCAACCCCTCAACTCTTGGAGCCTTGTTGTTGTGCTGCCCTCGTACTTGCTGCTTGCTGATTGTAGCGAAAGTTTGCCGACCACTGTTTTCCGCTGCTATCAAGTAAAAAATGCTGGTGTAACACCCTGTTTCGCTTCACCCGTGAACTAAACTGAAAATACTATCAACGATCGAACCGTTCGATAATCTACTTGATTCTATTAAGATGGCTAAGGCTGCTAATTAAGCGAGCTAACTCGTGAGCATTTGTCATTTGGCTCGACTCAATTTAACTCGAAACTTGGCATTTAAATGCTTGAGCTTAAACTTGACTCGAACTTGAATCTTACGAATCGAGTTTGAGCAAGGCAGTGTTTGACTCGACTAACTTGAACTCGATTTGATAAAATAATATAATAATATGCATAATATCACTTTTCTACTCAAAATACATTTAAAATTATAAATAAATGTTATTATTAACTACGTACTAAATGCTGGTGGTCGTGGGGGTGTTTTGTTTTTTATTTTTTGATTTTTTTATCAAATTTGGGTCGTCCTTGTAATCGAACGATCCGGATTAAAGTTTGAGATAAAAATATTATTTGCTCCGGGCTAAGATAGTCTCTATATATATATATATATATATATATATATATGCTAATAAGTTTAATTGTAACTAGTTATATTTATTTATATACAAACTAACAACAAAGTAGTAGGATAGCTTAGATGGGAGGTCTTCAAATTGAAGATTTTGAAGTCGTTGGTTCAATGCATGCTAATTTTATTTTTAAGTGAGATACTTTTGATTTTATAATCGAGTTGGTTCGAGCACATCAAAATTAAATAGTTTAAGTGTATTCGAGTTCGAGTCAAACTCGAACACTATAAAAAATGTTTGAGTCGATTTCAAGCATATATGTTGAAACCACGTCGATCTTGAGCCAAGTTCGAGGACAAGTTATCTCGCTCACTCGTTTAGCAGCGCTAAAGACGACCCGTCCTTCGTATCTTAAGATGGTGATGTAAGCATTTAATGCATGGATGAGATACTTAGGCTCTATTGTGGTTCTAGATGCATACTACGATATGCCAACTATTTTTAAAACAACACAACTCATTAAAAGTTCAAAAATTAACAATTTAAAAAAACTTTTAAAACAACACAACTCATAAAAAGTTCAAAAATTAACGATTTAAAAAATAAAACAAAAAGGACAGAGACTCCCCTAAAAGTGCAATAGAGATCACTCTATCAACAACAAACAATATATATATATATATGTGTGTGTATATATATATGTGTGTGTGTGTATGTGTGTGTTTATTGTAACGATAAAAGTGGAAAACATAGCAAAAACATGATGTTTTCTTGCAACATTTTCATTCTATTCATTTTTTATCATCTAATCTGAGTCTGGATTTCATTCCTTAACCTGTTCAGTTCTATTCATAATTTTTAATCGCATGCAAAACATTTCATCAAATTCACTCGTCATTTCTTGCAATAAAGATGTCATAACATTCAATTCACACCATTCACATCAATTCATCACTCAACAATATCTATTCTATTTAGAAGGTACATGTGTGCATGGTATATCACTGCTCCTTCGTAGTCTCGACAACACTCAATCGTCAAGACTCTCACCTATATATATAATATAAAAACGTTAGGAACAAACATTAGTGGTCTAGAAATAACTAATAACAAATTGGCATAGGAGAGTTGAATCTCTTGTTAAATGAAAATATTCATATACTTCTACGTAGAATCTCTCACAAGGGTGCTAATTAGGAGCAGTCAACCTCGGCTCGAAGTGTCCCATTCTAGCCCCTCATGCCTCGACAAACTTTAAAGTTATCCCTTGCACGAAAAATCACTTTGCTTTTCCTTTAGCCCTCTACATCATACGTATCATTCATAGCCCTGCGCACAGAGGCAGAATACTCTCAGGAATACACCTTCAGTATCCTTTGAAACCCAAGTTTAGACATACGTTGCATTGCAGTACATATAATCATCCACCTTATCCGGATATGAGAAACTCAAAGGTGGAGTTGTCAGGATCCATCGGGAATAGAATGGCCCGCTTTGACTAGCACGCACCAGCTTGCGTGGCGCAATTGTCAACTTTCCTTTATCTCACATCTCAATGAAAAACTAGAAAAAATCACATGTTCATAAGTCTGGGTAGGGATTGTAATATAGTAGGTCCAAAGGCATCATGATTTCGATGTGAGTTTTCGAAAACAAACTCGCTGGATCTTGATGTAGAAGTTATAACACAAGTGCATGTGCCGAATCAAGTAATAAAAGTGATAAGAAAGTACCATCCCACAAATAATTAGTAGTAGAAATTCTCAATTACCAAAACTAATTTAATTAATTATACTTAAAAAGAAATGAATTCAAAGAGTGCTTAAATTATAGATTAAGGCAACACTAATCTAAAATGCAATATTTAAATCATATATTAACGTCAAGATGACAAACCTAGGATTTTCAATTTCACCTAGTGCTCTATATGATTAAAATTATAACTTCTACGTATGAATTACACATTTGAATCATTAACCACGAAAATTAATTATTTATGACATCTCTTGATTGACCATAAACTTTTCACTCGCACCCAACTCCTATATCTTTATGAAATTGTGCATGTAAAATGATACTTTAAGTTTTGCCCTTAACAGTTACCCGAGACATATGAGTATATCTCTATCTTATATATGAATCACTTAAAATAAATGAATAAAGACTATTTTATTCAATAACAAATTTAATCTTTTTATCTCTAGACAAAATCAAATTTCTAGATCTAATAATAAATGGTCAGTCTAATGATAGCATTAAGAACAGAATAAAATAGATGATCCAACATCACAATCACATAGATAAAAATTAATAATCTTTTATTAATCCATGCACTAGGTATCATTGAAAATCTTATAAAATAATTTACTCCATAAAATATTCGATTAAACTCTAGAAATTTCATATGTGATAAGAAAGACATTATTTAATTACAAAGAAACTAAATTAAAATAAAGAAAAACTCTTTTGGAGAAAGCGTCTCCTTCTTCTGATCCAAATTCTTCGTCGTTCCTTCTCTCGTGCCGTCTCTTAGTCGTCTAATGTTGTTCTCCTCTTTTTAAAACCCTAATCAAGTTTATAAAGGATCCACCCAAATAATTTAAGTGGGGTCCACCGTGATCTCTAGAAATATCAGAAAAATTAGTTTTCCCGCCACCAACACTCGAGCGCTCAAAATTTGGGCGCTCGAGCGCTCAGCTCTCGGCTATAACACTTTCTTAATAGAAAGGCTAGCGCTCGAACCTTTGTTCCAAGCGCTCGAGTACTCGCTACAGTTTCTAGGTCATACTTTTGGCCCGATTTTGCCTCGAATTAATTCTGGATCGTCTTCTAACTCTTATACCCTGCTAGAACAAGATTAATTAATACTTTTTACACCAAAATTACAATAATTTCTTGCATTATTAATAATATCTAATAAACTTTTAAACTAATAAAATTGAAATAAAAATCACTCGAAACAAGACAAAAACTCAATATAAAATGCAAAGAATAATAACTCTTTTATAGAATTATTGGACCCTTCCTCGAGGGTTATTAATCCAAAAATTTGTACGGATAAATAGCTCGTATGGAGTGTGATACGAAAAATCCACCACTCGACATATCCACTTACTTGTTAAAAACAAATCACGATAGAGTAGAGGAGTCAAACTAGAAGCGAGTCCTAAGCGGATCTGGTAGAAGCTCTAAACGTGTCCACGCACCTAAGCGGCGAGCTCCTACCTGCATACACATCAAAACTAAAAGCTAATGCCCGCTATGATGCATTTAAACGTCCTATATCACACTCACACCAAGGCACTCATCATATCTAGTCACACATATCAATCCATATCAAGATCTTTTAGGCTACCTTGCATTTGATTAACAATACATGCTTAATTTACTTAATTAGCTCATTAGCATTTATTTTAATATAATTCAACTCACGCAAATTTATTTTTATTTATAATAAAAATATTTATCACATCAATCAATTAAATCCTAACATGGTGTGCTAATGATTATCACTTTCAAGTAATTAGGTCGGTGTCAATTATACCTCGCGTGGTTCGAAACTCGAATTTGGCACTTGGCGGCATCCAAAGTTCGATTAGGTTTGGCTGGATGAATTTGGTAAAAATCTAGCAATTTTTGGCTAATTTTAGTGAATCCGATTTTTCTACAGTTTTTACGACTTTTCGACGACTTTCTAGCGATTTTTCAAAAACTTTTCAAGCGAGACGATCAGGGATATGGGTCAGCACCGGCTCGGCGAGCAAGACTCAACTATGGTGGTGGTGAGGGTGCACCGGCGGGTCGGCCGGGATCGATTGGCTTATCCGATCAACCCTTGTTTGACCTCGGCAACGATGTTTAGTATGGGGGAAAGGTATGGGGCCAAAGGGGAAGGGTGTCGGCAAACTGGCACCAGGACGCTGGGTGCCATCGCGCAGCGTGGAGGGATCGTGGAGTTTTGGAAGCAACCAAAAAGTGGGGCAAAGGCCTGGCAACGACCCATTGGAGGTCGGGAGTGTCAATCAGAGGCATGAATCAAGGTGGCGACCAGTGGAGAGGGAGAAAAGGTTAGGGTGAGGGTTTGGGTGGCGATTTTATAATTAAAAGTTGACTCGACTCCGATTTGAGTTAAAAATAATAACTAACTCCTAATAATTTCAAAACAAAATCCAAACAAATATAGAAAAATGCGATAAAATATAATATAGTCAATAAGATTAAATGAAATGTTCTGTAACTAATACCTTACTCAGACTATTATATAATACATCTTAATGCGTCATTCGGCTTAAGAAAAATTCTATGATCAAAGAAATAAAAAAATAAGTGTATACTAATATATACTCTGATAACTTATTTTTTATTATTTTTTAACATTATTATAATCAAGTACACTTGACATTTATTACTCATAATATACAACACTAAATATGCGGGTCATAAAATTGACTTAATTTAAACCAATAATTAAATTAATTATTTTACTAATATAAAATTTTGACTTGAGTTATCAATTTAATAAAGCTTATAAATATAATATAAAAAATTTTGACTCGAGTTACTCATTTTATAAAGCTTGCAAATCCAAAGCTACCGAGACTCATCACCATTGTCCCCTCTTAGGTGCTGCCCCGCAGGTAAGTCCGTGAAAGCCAGAGTACCGCTCGCCGCTTTGCTTGTTTCTGTCAACGGAGAGGAGCCCACGCCGCTATCGGCCGGACGTGAGAAGTGTGGAAAGTAGCCCCGGGAGTTTTCTCCCCTTTCAAAGCGCTGACGGAGGTTTTTCTGATCACCGGAGTACACCTGCCAGATTTCCCACTTTTTCCACTGCAAAGGTTGACGGCCATCATTCACGAGAGGTTGCTGCCGTCACTGGAGAAGAGCCCACATGTCAGCGGCATTGTGAAGAAGAGAAGTCGAGCGGAGGAGAAGAAAGGTGTTGGTCGTGTCAAGTTTACTGACCGTGTCCGCGTTGCAAAACACTTGTTTGAGACCCAAGCCCGGTTGTTCTGTTTGGAGCCCATCAATCCCTGCAAGCCCAGACTGTTCAAGCTCGTGCCCAGGCCCGGGCCCAGGCCCAGGCCCATCAGCGGTGAACTAAGCCACATTGCAGCGGCTGGTTTGATTCAACTCAAATTTTAACTCGGATTTTATTTTGAGACCTACTAGGCATGGTTTAAAGTGGCGAAAATCCAGTTGAGTCTAGTAATTTGTAAAAGAGTTGTGAGTTAAAATCTCATCGCTGACTCGTTACAAGTTATATCTCACATTGAGGCCACGTGGAACTACGTAAAAAAATTTCCCATTATGGCAATCTTGACTTAGTCGTTTATAAGTAATAGCATCGGTCCCTTATCACCCCAACCATTCGAATCAACACCTCAAGTTTTTTATCTATTTGAGTGGCCAATTGGTGGATTGCTCGTTGTTCAAATAATTTTTTTAAAAAATAATTTAAAATTTTACGCTAATTGACACGAAAAAACTAAAAAAAATAATAGAGACAACAAATATAAAAATGAGATATTAGTTATTTGTTAGAAAAAAATAACATTTATAATAAAAAATAATTTTATAATATAATAAATACGAGATAAAAATAAAATTTTATATTAATTAAATTTTAACTATGTCTGACTATAATTTGATATGACCTAACAATTCTGACAGTACAGAATTACGTTTTTTGCCCGAGGTTTAAATAGACGGCATGCACAATACTTAGCCCGATGCCGATCTACCAACGACCACCCGTATTAATAATAATGTCAATTGGGGACGCAGTGGGAACACGTGTCGTCAAAACCATTTACCACGGTCCTAAGAAAGCGCAATGATCCATCCCTAATTGGCATGTGTAGACTTGTCGATTCAGCTCCTACGACTTGCCGCTGGCAGGTAGGATGCCAACCGCTTTGACTTTAATCGAATTTGATTTATGTTTGACTCAAATATATTCTGAGTTAAGATTTAACTGTATCAACCGAGTACAAACATATTTTTGATTGGCTTGACTCTATTTAAAATGTGATAGTTTATATTAATTACAATAGTGTATATATATTTTATTCACAAATAAATTATTTGTTAATTAATCAGACTTTTATAATTAATTTTATCTCAAATTATATATATATATATATATATATATAAAAGGAATAAATCTTCCTGTACTGCAGCATAGCCATCTTGGTTGTGCTGCAGTACAATCTTGGCCGTTGGATTAGCATCCAACGGCCAAGATCTAAAAAAAGGAAAAAAGGGGCGGCGCCGGCGCCGCCGCAGCAGCGACGGCGGAGGGGCGGGAAGGCTGCCCGGCGCCGGCAACGGCCGGGGGGCGCCGGCGACAGGGGACGGGGGCGCGGGGCGCGGCACGGCTGGGTGGCGGGCGGAGGCCGAGGGGGCGCGGCGGGGTGGCGGGCGGGGGCCGAAGGGGGCGCGGCGGGGTGGCGGGCGGGGGCCGAGGGGAGGCGGGGTGGCGGCGGGCGAGGGCGACGGGTGGCGGCGGGGGCCGAGGGGGGCGCGGCGGGGTGGCGGGCAGGGGACGGAGGACGAGGGACGGGGGCGTCGCGCGGCGGGGTGGCGGGCGGGGGACGGGGTGGCGGGCGGGGGCGTCGCGCGGCGGGGTGGCGGGCGGGGGACGAGCGGCGGTGGTGTCGCCCGGCGGCGGGCGGCGGGCCGGCAGGGAAGACCCGGGGCGGCTAGATCCGCCGCCCCGTCGCCCGGCGGATACGTCGCCGCCCCCGGCGGGCGGCGACGGGCGGGGCAGGGGGTGGCGTCGCGTCGGCCGGGGTGGCGGCGACGCGTCGGCCGGCGGCAGCGGCTGCGCAAATTTTTTTTTTATGGGGGGCATGTTTCAGCCGTTGGATTTGATCCAACGGCTGAAACACTGCAGCACAGCCATCTTGGCTGTGCTGCAGTACAGCAAATCATCCCTCTATATATAATGCTAGAGTTTTCTTTGTACGGCTCAATTTTGACTTAATGCTAACCCTTTTGAACTCAACTTATATTCAAAATAAAGGAGTCGAATGTAAATATAATTGAACTTGATTCCACCCGGTTGATTAGCGCTCCTCGTAGTAGTTATGGAATATTTTTGTTGTTTTTTCTTTTGTAAAGAAACTAAAAGGTTGGCGACTTCGTTTGCAGAGTTGGAGATGCAACGTCAGTTGAAAAAATTTGTGACAGACAAAAGGGCACGATAGAAGGGTTGAATGGGTTGCGATGGTCTCTTGTTTATATTTGTAGCTTTTTACTATAAAAGGAAGAAGTTTTTTTATTATCAGGTAATCAAAATATTATCTCTAATTATAAAAAAGGAAATTAAATTATCTAAAATACCCTCATTTTAAAAAATAAAATAAATAAAATAAATAAAATCAAAATTTATATAAATTTTAAAAAAGCGGTCAATGCAACCCACCGGTGGCCAAGTCTAGCCACCGCAAGGCCGGGTGGCCAACGATTGGGCTGCCCTTAGCTGGGGAGGCTAGACTTGGCTGCCCTAGGCCAGCTCCAGCCGCCCTTAGCCAGGGGGTGGCCTGACCGGCCCCAACCTTAAGGCAACTAGATATGGCCACCTTGATGGCGAAGTAGCTACGACGGCATCTGGCCGGTGCTATGGTAAATTTTTTTTAAAATGACGGAAATCTTGACATTATTAAAAAAAATTATTTTTTCCTCTCAAGATAATATTAAAATATATTTCTCATTTTCTAGTAAAAGGCTGTTATGTTTTCCTTTCTTCAGAAAATCTCGTGTGCTACCTACAAAGGTGAATTAACTTATGCAATTCCAGTGCTTTGCCATATTTTGGGAAATCATGCTGACGGGTTAGTTGTCTCAGCGGTTGATACATGGAGAGGAGTTAGAAATTTTGGCTAGGGACGGTGGACGGGATTAGGGGAAGCAATGGGAGATGAGAAATGTGTTGGTTATTTCATTTCCTTGTTTATTTCCCCTTAATGCGATATATAATGCCACATTTGCGACTTGCACAGTTAACATGTGTTGCAGCACCTAGCTAGTGATGCTTGTATCTACTATATATAGACGAACCCATATAAAATGACTAAGGGATCAAGAGATCAATGTCAAACATTATTTATACACTTTCCTGCCTAGCCATACACATTAATTTTTATACCACTTATTACATACTGCCATACAATGCAATCCAAGGTGCAATCCAGCCATATGTTACATGAGCCGCACTCGGATACGAAGTCAAAAAACAGCAACTAAACATACCAATCCTAACTTCTCTTCTATAATATGGTTAAGCTATAACAATCTCAATATATATTTAACAAACAAATAAATGAAATTGAAATAAAAGAAACAGACTTACATTATACAATAGCTAGAATTGAGTTGTATTAATTCTAAATATTCTCCTTTTCTACAAATTTTCAAGCTGCAAAACCATCTTACTTGGGCATGAGTTAAGTTGCACCATGAAGACTATCATCAAAAGCATTACTGCTGATCAAGGACGGTGGTCACCACCATCACCATGCAAGAGCCTTTGAAGCAGGGCACTAATGAGGGCATCCCGCCGCTCCGCCCTCGCCTCCTCCCTGTTCCGGCGCTGCTCCTCCACCTCCCTCCACCGCCGCTCCGCCTCCAAAATCTCCCTCTCCATGGCCACCACCGCCTCCCTCCACTCCCTCTCTCTCGCTGCCCTCTCCACCTCCCTCGCCTCCTCCTCCTTGCACCACTCCGTCTCCATCCTCTCCTGCAGCCTCATATACTCCTCCAACATCTCCACCACCCCACCACGGCGATTGCTACTACTTCCTACCTTCCTCTTCCTCTTGGGTATCTTTCCCGCATCCTCTTGAGCAATATGAGAAGTACCCAATATGGAGGAATCATCGTCGTCAGAGTAAGACCTCGCCAGATTAATATTCTGCTCCAATTCCGTCGAGGTGTGGGACATGAGCCGCTGCAACCTGGCGTCGAAGATGGCCCGCAGCTCCTCCCGAAAGGGGAACCGCCGAGCCGACTCTGGATCCTTCGCCTCACTCTCCTACAAACTACCAAACATTGCATACATCAATAAAACGATTGGAAGTAGACCAATAATCTCTTCCAACATGTTGAAGCTAGCTATCTACATAGCTAGTATTAATTATGAATAGAACGAGTGACCACCTTGTAGCGGGTGACGAGGTTCTTCCACTTGCACTTGCACTGGTTGGGGGTGCGGTGGAAGCCCGAGTTGAGGAGCTTGGAGGAGATTTGGTCCCAGAGGAGGCGGTTGCGCTTGGTTTCCATGAAGGGCACGTCGAGCTCGGCTCGGGCGGCGACCAGCTCCTTAGTCTCGGCATGGGACCATTGAGGGGTGGAGGAGGAGGAAGCAGCAGCGGTGTGCGTCGACCAGTGGGTGTTGCTCATGTGGAGATGAGGTGGGAAAGGGAGCGGTAGGGGAGTCTATGGATGCGCAGGAAGAATTGAAATGGTATGGGGTGATTCATAAATGAAGGTGAAGAATCGAGAACAAGTCACGTTTGTGATAAGACTTGTCCTTTTACTCATCACTAGTCATAAAGATTATTATAAAACCTCATCTTAGAATCTTAGATAAAAAAGGATACAAAGTTAAATCTATATAATAACTTGTCACATAACTAATATATTTTATCGTAAAGGGGAATATTTATAAATATTATCCACAAGTAAGAAAAACAGGTATAAATCTATAGAATTTTTTTGATAATTATCAATATACCCATCAAGTTAAGCTATGGGTTAAAAAACCACCCATCTTGAATCAATTTCATCTTTTTTAACAAAACAAATATTTCTTTAATACTTCTTGTCATTACTAAAGTCTTATCGTTTTGATGTCCAAATAAAAGAAGAAAGCTGGCACTAAAAAAATTTTAAATGTTAAAATTTTATTAAATATTTCATTTCCTCGTGCACTTCAACAGAATTAAAAGATACTATATAATTAGCTTTCTCTCTGATATTATTTTAGACCCGTCATGTCCGACAAATTTTCTAAAGTTTTATTAAAAAATAAAAATAAAATTATATAATATGTAAAAATATTTAAAAATATTTTTAATTTAATTATAATAATTAAATATATAATAATTTTACGAATTAAATTTTTTATAAAAAAACATCTACAATTTTTAATGAAAAAGTCCTAACAAATACCATTTTGTTAAGATCAAAATCTAATGTTTACATTGAAGGCTAATATAAATTATTTTCCAACAAAAAGACTTGTACTTTCAAGTGCCCTAAAATTTTAATTATCAAAATTATACAAAATATTATGTAATTAAATAAAATTTTACTTTAATCTTTATTATTATACAATATATTTTAATTTAATTAATAATATATAAATAAATATAAAGTAATTTAAAATTTAAATACAAGTAAATATTTAATTTTAAACACAAATTTTCCAAATATATTTAAAAGTTTCTTACTTATTAAATTTAAATTGAAATTATTAAAAAGAATTATATGAAGAAAATTTAAAATTAAATATTGATATATAATTAATTAAAAACACTTATTTTAAACAATTAAAAATAAATATTGACTAAAGCCTGAAGAGGTTGGAGGAGATTTGGTCGCAGAGGAGGCGGTTGCGACGCGTCGAGCTCGGCTCGGGCGGCGACCAGCTCCTTAGTCTCCGCATGGGACCATTGAGGAGTGGAGGAGGAGGAAGCGGCGGCGGTGTGCGTCTACCAGTTGGTGTTGCTCATGTGATGAGGTGGGAAGGGGAGCGGTAGGAGGAGATCTATGGATGTGCAGGAAGAATTGAAATGGTATGGGGTGATGGGGTGATTCATAAATGAAGGTGAAGAATGGAGAAAAAGTCGGGGTTGTAGGTTGTATATGTGAGCGCGTACACGCCAGATTTCGTTTGTCTTTTCCATGAAAGATGAAAGAAGATGCTGTCGTTAATATAGAACTCAACAAAGAAGCCTTTGTGATAAGACTTGTTACTCATCGCTCGTCATAAAGATTATTATAAAAGTTCGTCTTAGAGAATAAAAAGATTATAAAGTTAAATCTATAGAATAACCTGCAACATAACCAATATATATATTATGGGAAAGGGGAATATTTATAAATATTATCTACAAGTAAGAAAACAGGTATAAATCTAAAGAATTGTTTAATAATTATCAACCTACCTTCTAGTTAATTTATAGGTTAAAAAAACCACCACTTGAATCAATTTCATCTTTTTTAACAAAAACAAATATTTCTTTATTACTTCTTTTTATTACTAAAGTCTTATCGGTTTTATGCACAATAAAAAAGAGAGTTGCATCATAAAAAACGGTTAGCCGTTAAAAATTTATTAACACCGTAAAATATTTTATTTTTCTGTGCACTTCAATAAAATTAAAAATATTATAAAATTAATATATATATATATATATATATATATATATATATGTGTGTGTGTGGGGCATGAAAGGAAAAACTATTATGTATGTCATCTTGAGGTGGCCATGACACTGGTGCTCATCTATCTGTCCTTTAAAAGATGTTTGCATGAGGATAGGGATGTGGAGAATATCTTGTAGCCGAAGTCTTTCTAGACTTCACGTGTTGGGGGTGTGAAAACGAGAGGGCAGACACAACGAATATAGTAATATAGTATGTATATATATATATATATATATATATAATCATGTTCCAATGTGTTGTATTTTTTGTAGCCTGAAGTATCGCATAGGTCAGACAGCCATCCAACGGCTCTCAATCCCCCCTTCGCCGATAGCTTTCTCGCTTACCCTCACCTAGTGTTTTAAACCCCCCTCCCCCACCCGGCTACCACGGAGTATTTTTTGGCCGCCCAGCCCACTACCATGCCCCCCCCCCCCCCAATCAACGCATTTGCTCGGCCCCCTCCACAATGCCACGAAACCACCGATCCTACGTCGCTGTCGAAGGTGGGCTATTTTTTAACCTTATTTGAATTTTGTTGTATTTATTTTTATTTTTGTAAATGAACCTCTAATGAAAGTATTTATAATCATCTGATTAAATTAAATAGTGAAGCTACTAAACAATAAAAAAAGTAGTTTTTTGAGGAAAAAATGGTTGCCCTGATTTCTTGCAGTTTTATTTCTATCAGTGTAAAAAATATGCCTTTATGTCAAAAATATTTGTGAGTGGTGTGGAAGAGGTCAGAATTACGTCTATTAGTAAAGAAAAGGAACAAGCTAAAGATAAGAGTCCTCTGATAGCACACAAATCCAAAAATTAGATATTTTTTATCTAGCTGAATACGAGCATCAGGTAAAAGTTAAGCCTTTAAAAGTACTTTGACTCAACGAAAGAATGTTTATTGTGACTATTTTAATGGATTATCTTCTTAGTTTTTTCAAATTTTGTATTTTTTAAGAATGGACAATCTTGAAGATAAAGGAAATGATGAAGAAGAATTAGTCCAACATATTACAACATTCTATCCTATTGTAGAAGATGAATTCAAACAGAAATTTGGAATGCAATTTGATTGTTTGTACGATGTACTCAACTTTTACACTAGTTATTCAAAAATAGCCGAATTTGGTATACGTAAACATAGTACAAATTATCATAAGATAACAAAAGAGTTATGTTCTCAAATATTTGTATGTCATAAAGAATGACATTCAAAAGAAGATGAGTGTAAAATACAGATTGGACATGAAGATGATAACAATAATAATGGTATGAGTATGAGCAAATGAAAAAGAGAAATACCCCACAAAGGACAAAGAGAACTAATCTTATAATTAGAGAAGATTGTCAAGCACGCATTATAGTAACTAAAAATAAAGAAGGCACATGGAAGGTCATGCATTCTGAAGAAGGACATAATCATGCACTCCTTACACCATCAAAAACTCATTTTCTCAAGGTCACATAGGCATGTTACAAGTGTGCACCAAAATTTGATTGACACATTTGTAAAGGCTAATATAAAAACTTCTCAACTAATGTCTGTGCTAAAAATTAAAGCAGGTGTGGCTGAAAATATTAGTTGTACAGAGATAGATATTAGAAATGCCCAGACAAGAAATAAAGAAGAGATAAAGAAAATTGATGCCCAATTATTGATGGAACATTTCGAGGAAATGAAAGAGATGAATGACTCATTTTTTTATTGTTATGAAGTTGATGACAATGGTAGATTGAAGCATTGTTTTTGGGCAGATGGAATTTCAAGAAAAAATTATCATCTATTCTTAGATGTGATAATTTTTGATACAACATATGATACAAATAAATATGCACTTGTTTTGTACCATTCACCGGATTAAACCATTACAGGTAAACTTGTAACACCCCAAATCTGGTCCATGCTCGAGAACCAAACCGGAATGTCACTGGTCCCAATTAAGTTGGCTAACCTGAACCGAAGCCTGCGGATCTACTCTCGGCGTATTGAGATGGAAAATGTTTATCGTTATGTATGGATGAATGCATGAAACCCTAACATGTTATTATATGAATGGCATGATAACTAGTTTACTACACAATAAGTATGATAAAGTCGATAAAAATTTCAAAAATAGCACGGACAAAATTTCCCTTAAAAGTGTAATTAAGGTCCACACTCTCAAATCCATCATGTATAAATATATATATATAAATATATATCACGCATTAATACTTGCACAAAATTCTAATCTACTGCATAGTTCATTCTAAATCTTGGGTCTCGACCCATCTGTGCATTCTAATTACTTTTCACATCATATGAATTCAATTGTCATACCTTATATCACATGATTCTTAATATAATGACAACATAATTAAATATTAATACTTTATCACCTGACATGTGTGCAAGAGGCGTCACTGATTCTCCGTCCAGGCTGGTTCATCCTACTCATGATCATCACCTACACAGATAATAAAAATACGTCAAAAATAAGTGTTACTAGTCCAAAATAAAACTAATATCAAACTGTCTATGAGAGCAAACTCTCATATAAAAGAAAACATCGTGAAATCTTTGAGTGCATCTACTAAACTGAAATTATCTTTAACTGAACTGATCTACTACTGCCGATGCCTCTCTCGACATTTTTTTATTTCTCTTTTGGTCCCTTGGGACTACTCTAATATCATAAGCCCTTTTTTTTCCTACTTCCATACCCAGTATTTTTGGCTTCGACTGGCACATGCCACTTGTGTAGCATGGTTGTCGGTGGCTTTGACTGGCACATGCTGCTAGCATAATATGGTTGTTGGTATTCCCAGAATCGACAAGCACATGCCACTTGCATAGCATGGTTGTTGGCGGCTTCGATTGGCACATATGGCTGTCGGTATTCCTGGCATCGACTGGCACATACCACTTGCGTAGCATGGTTGTCGATTTCGGCTTACGAGTGACACATGCCACTTGTGTAGCATGGTTGTCAGCAGCTTTGCTGGCACATATGGTTATCAGTATTACCAGTATCAACTGGCACATGCTACTTGTGTAGCATGGTTGTCAGCAGCTTCGACTGGCACATGCCGCTAGCATAACATGGTTGTCAGTATTCCTGGCTTCAACTGGCACATGTCACTTGCGTAGCATGATTGTCGATGGCTTCAACTGGTACATGCTCGCTCACTTAGTACGGTTATCAAAAATCGTGAAAATTACACATATATACATATATATATATATATATATTGTTTAGGCGCGGGATCGTCCGCCCCCTCGAATCGGTTCTTGTGTGTGATTCGGGTTTGAAGGTTCGGTGGGACCGAGGCGCCCTTGCCGCGCAAAGAGATAGTGCAATGAAAATAGAATATGTTACAAACAATAAAATGACACGTAGGAAATTTTTTACGTGGTTCCTTAGGGTTCAATTTGAATCCCTAAGTCAGTCTACGGTGAGATTAGTACTCACAATCCACTATTTCTCCTTTGATTTTTACAAGTTACACAAAACAGTGAATTTTTGCCGCCTGTAAATCAATTTGCCTGAGATCTTTGACTCCAATGCCATGGTTTGTCTTTTTTCATTTTTAAATCTTTAAAATAATCCCACCACTGCGTCCGGAGCGTCCGAAAATGGTGGGATACCAAGTTTCATCTTGATCCGAGGTCGGGAAGGCCTTCAAATTATTTTCGGAGTGTTAATGGACTGAACCGGGCCAATTCGGGTTGGTTCAGTACAAATAAAAACTGGACCGTACCGGGTGGCGTGCACCGGCTTCCCTTTTTTGTGTGTGCCGGTGTATGGGTGGTGTACAGTACACCAGCTCCAATCCAGGTCGCGGTTTCATAACTGGTCACGGTCTGGCTTCGCGGACGCGGACTGGGAAGAAGGATTTGGTCTCGGACACGACAAAAGCGGATGCGGTCAGCAGTAAACAGGTCCAACAACCCGGCTGCAGCGGCGGTGCAATGGTGGTTTTGGTGGCTTCGGCGGCGGCTTTTCCGGCAGCTGAAGGTGGCAGAGATTGCCCAGAACTGTAGATCACAGAATGGTGAAGATCTTGGCGGTGCTCCGACAGTCAGTGGCGGCTCCGGTCGGTCGGTCGGATGCCGGAAAGTTAGACACTTTTCTGCAATTTTGTGCTACGCTGGTCACTTCTCGATTTTTTCCGGCGACCTCAGCGACGAACTCCGGCGGCTCTCGGCTTGGGTTTGTAGATCACTTCTCCACCTTCACTTTGAACCTCACGACGGAGGCCGGGAACGACCGGCGCTGGTCGGAAAAATCCAAGAAATCCGGTGTTTGCTACTCTGTTTTCTGCTTTTCCGGCCAGCAACTTCCTCGCTTCCCGAGTTTTCCCGGCAGCTACAGCGACGATCTTTGGCGAAACTCAGTTTGGGTTTCTAGACCACTCCTCCATCTTCATGTTTCACCTCACGGCGACACTGGGAACGACCGGTGTTGGTCGGAAAAAATTAGCGAAATCAGACCTTCGCTGCTCTGTTTTCTGCTTTTCCGGCCAGCAACTTCCTCGCTTCCCGATTTTTCCCGGCGGCTACAGCGACGAACTCCAGCGAATCTCAGTTTGGGTTTGTAGATCACTTCTCCGCCTTCACTCTGAACCTCATGACGGGGCCGGGAACGACCGGAGCTGGTCAGAAACAATTAGCGAAATCAGACCTTCGCTACTCTGTTTTCCGCCTTTCCAATCGGCAGCTTGCTGGCAGAATTCCAGCGACGGCAGGAGTCTCTGGCGGAAATTCTGGGGGGTGCTGTGTCGGGGGCACTCTGAGCTCCAAGCAGATGGTCTTGTACTGATACAATAAGGTCGAGGTTGTCCGGGAAAGTCGCCAGAAAATTGGACGCCGAACCTGCAAAACAAAGATGCTATCCTGTTCTTTGTTCTTCGTTGTCGGCGGGAATGGTACAGGGCTCCGGTGGGCTCTGATATTTTACGGCTCAGAACTTCCTGGCAAGGGCAAACATCAACCGGCAAGGCTTCAATATACTCCAGCAACAACACTTCATTCTCTTTTCACGGTGGTAGTCGAGGAAGGCAGACTTTAATAGCAAGGCAGCAAGTTAGGAACGTGACTCCAAGAGGACTCCTTGGCTTCGCGTCTGTAGGTAGCAGCAACGGCACTTGGCAGCGACTCTACCTTTAAGGCGGCAAGGATCTCGATTCCAGGGATACTGCTTCAAAGCTCCACCTTTCTTCTTCGTCGCGATGACCCAGTGGCAAAACTTTGGCGAACAACAGAACCTTTCTTTGGCTCCCTCACGGACAGCACGTCGGCAACACTTCAAAGCAACACGACTCCTTCACCGGTGGCTCTGGCAAGTGGAAAGTTTGGATCTTGGGCAAGGATTCATGGCCGTGACAGGGGTAGTGATCGATTGGGTGTTGGCGAGGGTCACCGGAGCATCTCCGGTGAGGGGCTCCTCCCTCGGCTTTTCTTCTGTCTGGCAAAATTCTTTTCCTTTAGCGTCCAAGCCCCCTTGCTTCAGCAATAACACCCGGCTTTTATAGAATTGGGATAACTCCTGACTGAGAGATTTCCTCTAACGGCTGTAGAACAATGTCTACCTCTTCCTCTGGCAATTCTTTCTCCGGCAGTTTTGGAACTGTATGACTAATTCTCTTGTAACATGCAGGAAGTCATCCACGTAAGTGGCTTGAGTATTGTCACATAATTGAATAAATATTATCCACATAACCAGATAAATATAAATATTTTTCGGATAAATATGTACAAACATATATATATATATATATATATATATATATATATATATATATATATAATTCTTAGTAGGGATTTATATAATAGGCTCGAAGGCACCTTGTGGTGGATCTTATTTTTGAAAATATACTCAAGCGATCTCATCCTCGAGGGTTATTAATCCGGAAAATCATTCGACTAAATGGCTCGAGCTAACTGGGATCTGATAAAACACCACTCAACTCGTCCTACAATCTATAAAAATAAAATCATGATAGAATAGAATAATAAATCAGGGGCGAATCCTAAATAGTCATAGTAGGAGCTCCGAGCATATCTTAGTGCCTAAACGCTGAGCTTGTACTTTGTATCTAATCATCAGTCATGTGGTGACAGGCGATGAGGGGAAAAGAGAAGGAAGAAAAGAAGAAGGAAGATGGGTGAAAAAGATGGTGGTGATTGAATGATGACAATGTCAGAAGTGTGGAATATATAGATGTCATGGGGAAGAAAACGAGTGGTCAGTGAGAAAAATGAATGGTCAGTTGAGAAAACGAATTCTCAATAAGAAAAATGAATAGTTGTCTCACAAATGATGGTCTTGTAATTAAAATTTAACTCACCTAAAAATAATGGTCGAACCAACCTGTCCAAATTAGAAAACCTTGATTCAAATCACGGGTTTTACATTTTTCCCAATTATTGATGGAACATTTCGAGGAAAAGAAAGAGATGAATAACTCTTTTTTTTACTATGAAGTTGATGATGATGGTAGATTGAAGCATTATTTTTGGGCAGACGGAATTTCAACAAAAAATTATCATCTATTCTCGGATGTGATGATTTTTTATACAACATATTATACAAATAAATATGCATTTATTTTTGCACCATTCACCGAATTAAACTATCACAGGCAAACTATTACATTTGGATGTATTTTTTTGTGTAATGAGAAGGCTGAGTCTCTTGTGTGGCTTTTTGAAACATTTTTTAAATGCATGGATGGAAAACAATTAGGGGCAATTGTTACTTATCAAGATCATTCAATGGAGAAAACAATTAAACTGATATTTCCTTCAACATATCATTGTCTTTGCATTTGGCATATCCTTAAAAACGAAACTAAAAAATTAGGTACAATTGCTCACAAAAGGGCGTTTAGGAGTCATTCCATACTTTCATTTATTGTAACACCCTGTTTCAGCTCACCCGTGAACCGACCCGGAAATGTCATCGGTGACCGAACCGTTCGCTAATGTTCTGGTTCGGTTAAGCCGACCCGGATCTGCCCTTGGCGTCTTAAGATGGGGATGCAACCATGAAATGCATGAATGGGAACAATTGGGTTCTAACGGAGTCCTACATGCATGTGATGATATGCAAGCAAAACAAAACCATTCAACAAGCAAGAAATTTAAATAAAAATTCATTAATATTTACGAAAAACGGACAAAATCTCCCCTAAAAGTGCAATAGGGGCCAACCTGTCCACAACAAGGGTATATAAATATTTTATCAAAATACGATAAAACATAACAATCTACTATGGCATTCAGTCATTATCTCTTTCGTTTCATCTGAGCCGAGTCTGAACTCCAAGGCTCCCTACTCATTCACAATTATCTGCTCGTCTCATAAGAAGCAATTTATCAAGACAAAAACATTCTAATTATCATTCACACAGCATTAACACACCATCATTATACATTACACGCGGCAGGTACATGTGTGCGCGGTTCCGTGCTGCTCCTCCGCAGTCCCGACAGCTTTCATCGCTCGCATTCCTCACCTACATATATATAGAAAAACCGTCAGTAACGAGTGTTACCGGCCCAGAAAATAACTAATATCAATCTGGCACAGGAGAGCAAACTCTCCTGTTGAATGAAAACCATATACTTCCTCAAGAACTCTCATCAGGGCACATATGGGAGCCGTCGCCCTCGGGTCGACAGCGTCCCCCTTTCTTTCTCATTCTCATACCTTAGCCATTTCTCTATCGCTTCTCACATCAAATCTCATTCCTTTTCGCCCTCTACACCTTCCATATTACTCCTGGCCTTGAGCACGAAGGCCGAGCACTCTCAGGCAGTCGCCTTTAGTACCCTTTGAAACCACAAGTCTAGACATGCGCTGCATTGTAGTACCCGTGAACCTCCACACTTCTTCGGGTTTGAGGAACTCAAAGGTGGAGTTGTCAGGATCCCTCGGGAATGAAATGGCCCGCACACCATTTCAGAGCCCACTATCGACTCACACGTGCCCGCTCGCGTAGCACGGTAGTCGGATTTCCTTCATTCAATCTTTCATTGAAAACGTGAAAACTATACATATATATAGGTCTAGGTTGGGATTTGTTCAATAGGCCCGAAGGCATCGTGAGCTGGATCTGAAGTTCGAAAATAAACTCGAGGGATCTCATCTTCAAGGGTTATTAATCCGGACAAAACTATTGGCTAAATGGCCCGAGTCAAGTGGGATCTGATTAAACGCCACTTGACTCGTCCTGCGTATGATAAATCAAATACACAATAGAGTAGTGTAAAAAATAGAGAACGAGTCCTAAACGGACCTGGTAGAAGCTCCAAGCGTGTCCTCATGCCTAGACGGCAAGCTCCTACTCTGTACCTACACATTGAAACTAAATACTAACTCCCGCTCATGATGCAGTCATACATCCTATATCACACATACACCCATCACGAATCAATCAACACACATCAACCTATATCAATTCTAGCATGTCTACTTAAGCTAGTTTGCATTAGATCATAATCATTACTTAATTACCCTAATTAGTTTCTTAACTTCCATTTTTAACACCACTCAATCAAACAAATTTCATATTTTATCCTTAATCAATTCTACATTTATACATATAATTATAACACGCAATTCACCAATCCTAACATGCAATTCTAATAATCAATACTTTTAAATAATTAAGTTAAACTAAATTATACCTCCTGTGATTCGTGGCTCGAATTCGGCACCCTATGGCGTTTGAAGTTTGATAAGGTTCAATCAGGGGATTCGGCTGAAGATCAGGTGATTTCCAACGAATTTCAGTGAATCCAATTTTCTGGCGACTTCCGACTGTTTTCCGGCGACTATCCCGATGGTTTACCGGCGAGTGTTCCGACAGGGCAATCAGGGGTAAAGGTTAGCACCGGCTAGGCGAGCTCGTCCCAATGGTGGTGATGGAAAGGACGACCGCGGCGGCGATGATTGCCGGTGGTGGCGTCGAGTTCGGTTGGGGAGGTCAATAGCTCCGATCAGCCCCACGTCCGGCTTTGACGGTGGTGCTAGGTAAGGGGAAACATCGGGGTGGTCGTCGGGGTCACGGCGGCTGCGGCGCAACCCGGATGGTAGCGAATCGACAAGGGAGCATCGCGGCTTGTGGGGCGATTCCGGCATCGTGGCCGCAAGACGATGGGCGGGATGGGTCGTGGCGGCACCACGACGGCACGACAGGACGGGGCGGCGTTGATCGGCTGCAGTGCGGCGTCGGCGGCGGTGGTGGGGACAAGCGCAGTGGCGGTGGCTAGGGTTTGGGGTGAGGAAGGTGTTGGGAGGGAGAAAAACACCCCAATGGCAAAATCGTAAATAAGTATTGACTCGATTCTGACTCGAGTCAAAATAATAACTAGTTCGTAATAAATTTTAAAAAATCTAGAAAAATATGAAAAAAATCCCATAAAATAAAACAAACACAACAACATCCAAATGGCATGCTCTATAACTAATAACCCACTTGAATATAATCCAACATGTCCTAATGCGTTATTCGGCCTACAACTATTTCTACGATCAAATATATAAAAGAAAAAAAATAATGCATACTTTCATATATTTTGATAATTCATTTCTCACCATCTTCTCAATGTTATCATCATATATTCAGGTACACCTGACTCTCATCACTTATAACTCACGGTTGGCCTCGACTTAGCACGCGGTTTATGAAACTGACTAGATTCGAATCGACGGTTGAACCGACTGGTTCACTCCCGTAAAACTATGACTCAAGTCACGGGTTTTACAATTATGGTGCAGAAAACAAAGAAGAATTTGAATCACAATAAAATGGAATAATGAAAGACAATTGCTTGGACGAAAATGAGAGGTTAAAATCCATATATGCAATTCGTCATTTGTGGGTGCATGTGTATAGTAAAGGTATATTTTTGGCTGGTATAAGAAGTTCTCAATGAAGTGAATCTCAAAACTCATTTTATTCAAAGTATGTTAACAAAAAAAATAGCTTTATTGAGTTTATACATATATTTAGAGAGAGTTATTAAAAGCAGAGATTGAACGAGGCAAAAAATCTTATGAAAAGGAATATAAAAGCCCCAAATTTGATAGTCAATTCAAGATGAAATGTAAGATAGCAAAGGTTTATACTGGTAAAATTTTTACATAAGTTTCAAGAAGAACTACAATAGAGTTTGGCTTATTACTCATCTCATAAGAAATTAGATGGGGAGGATGTTGAATAGTATGATATAACATGTTGTAGAAATAATAAAGAGTTGGTTGCACATGTTACTTATATAGAAGTTGAAAGTAGATCCACATGTAGTTGTAAACTTTTTGGAAAGTGAAGGTATTCCATGTAGGCATTTACTGATGTACTGAGATTGAATGAGGGTGATATTTTTCTTAATTCTATGTCATGAAGAGATGGACAATTGAAATAGCAACGAAAGTTATTTTTGATGGTGATGGAGTGGAACTTCGTGGTGATTGCAACAAAACTTTATTCTCTAATTAGGAGAATTGCAGTGTATATTCATTCGACGAGCCAAAAAGGCATATTTATCATTTGAAAAATGTGAACTCGCCAAGCAAAAATTTTTGGAGATAGAGAAATTGGTAAAAGATGTGGTAGACGAAGGTGTAAATAATCAGGTAATAAATTTAAAGTTACATAATGAAATATAAGTATATCCACCGGCACAATCAAAGACAAAAGGAAGTGGTAAAAGGTGGAAGAGTAATAAAGAACGTGCAATTGAGCGTATGGTAAAAGATAGGCTATGTCATGGTTGCAACAAATGGGAGTTGGGCATGATAAGCGCATTTGCCCTGCAATTGTAGCACATCGGTAATGTTGCTAACACAAACCTTGTTTTGATCTTTGTTCTGTATAATTTATGTGTTTAGTTTCCATGTTTTGTTTTTAAATATATAGGGGGGAAATGTTCATCTGAAAGTAAAGTCGTTGAGTCTATTCAGGGGCATCGGTGCAATGATGGCGAATATCAAAGCAGTGATGGAAAACGATTATGATAGCTACGAACCTGGAAGGGCTGTATAATTTTAGTGATTTTGATTTTGGATGTTTATAAGCTTAACAAAAGTGATTTTGTTATTGGCTTTAATAAAACTTGACAGATTTGTAACTTTTAAGTTATTCGCAGCTTGGTCCAAAGTTTTAATTTTTGCATTTGTTTTTTAATGTGTTTGTCATGCATGATCTTTCATAGTTGTTATATTCATCATGTCGAAGAAAATTAAATGAGATGGCCCTCATGTGTTTTGGCTATGATGTTTCACTTTTTAGCAACTCTTGGAAGCACAATAGCAAGGCCGAATCTGATAAGTTTGATTAAAAGAATTTCTTTAATTCATCAAAACTTTACATGTTACTTTAATATTAAAATAACAAATCAAGAAAGAAATTCATGAGAGCAAGATTGAAGTTCTGCCAATAATTTAAATGTTCTTAATAAGAGGCCAGCCATTCTCGAATACGGGCATTGATGTGTTTCCGAATTCTGGGAGGGCACGGCACTCATTCATATAAAAAAATAAAAAATTTGTCGTTCTCATCATATATGCCAGTTTTTTTTTATAGTGGATCGCAGAATTAATTTTATGTCATTTACCGCGTTAGGACATGTTATTTATTAGTTTTTGGTGGGTTATTTGGTTTAGAGCATGTTATTCGAGTTAGAACTTAATAATTTTATTTTATGACATTTTACTGTATTTTTTATATTTTTAGGATGTATTTCGTAATATTGACTCGAGTCGGAAACGAGTTTAAATTTTTATTACGAAACTACCTCTGCACCTAAAGGCATCTCTTTTCCTCTAAATTCTCCCCTGTTTTGCCAGCCATCAATGCCACTGGCTAGTGTTATCGCCACCCTCTCAACCAGTCAAGTTTTTTTTATATTTTTGAATTTATTTCATAATATTGACTCGAGTCAGGAACGAGTCAAGTTTTTTATATTTTTTTGAATTTATTTCATAATATTGATTCGAGTCAGGAGTGAGTCAAATTTTTATTACAAAATTGCCATCAATTCATTTTTCTTCACTCCCGACCTCTCCTGTTTCTCCCCTATCGACGATCATCCTCCTCTGTTTTTGTCGTTCCACCCCGACCGCCAGTGACCTCGCCGCCGCCATCACATGCATCACCACCGGCCAGCGCTGCCATCACCGCCCCTCTTTCCCTTCATTTCCTCTCTTTCTCTTTCCCTTACCTTATTCACCACCCCTCCCTGCTCTGTTTCGTGGAGCGTTGTCGGCCTCAACACAACCTGTCGCCTCAATGCCGTTGTTTTGTCGTCAACCCTCTCTTGAGATGGAGCAGGAGCGGAGCAGACTGGGGTGGCGATAGTGGCATGGGGAGGGGAAAGACCGATGTCGCGCTCAAAGTTGAAGTTAGAGGGGTCAAAGTCAGAGGCGGGCGGCGACAAGGGGTGGCAGAGCATCTAAGAGGGAGGGGGGACAAATAAGAGCCGCTAGATCGAAATCTTGCAACTTTCATTCTTATTCGCTGCCTGTGCTGTAAAAGCAGGCAGCATACACGAAAGAAACTATATGTGTATATATATATGAGGGCCGCTTCCCTGCGCCAGAGGCAGGGAAGCTTATATGCGCCACTTTTATTCTGGGCCGTCCGATTACAAGGACGGCCCAGATCATATGGAGGGGCGGAGGCAAAGTGCCGCCGCCGTGGCCGGGGAGGGCGGGCTGCAGCCGGGCAGTCGCGGCTAGATTTGGCCGCCGCCGACCAGATCCGGTCGCGACAGGCTGGACCTGGCTGTCCCCCGGCCAGATCTGATCGGGGGACAGCCAGGTATAGCCTGTCGCGGTCAGATCTAGCCGGCGGCAGCCCTGACAAGAAAAAACAAATCCTTCGTGTTGCAGACAGCCACGGACGCCTGTCCGCCCCGCTCCATCGACCCAGTCATCCCGCCCCCCCGGCAGCTGCGCCCGGCTGTCACCGTGGCCAAGCACCCTTCCTGCCCGCTCGGCCGTCGCTACAGCGGCGCCGGCGGCCACCCCCTCTCATGTTTTTTATCTTGGCCATTGGATGCTAATCCAACGGCCAAGATCAAACTTGAGCACATGCAAGCTGCCTGTGCTCAAGTTTGATCTTGGCCGTTGGATTAGCATCAATGGCCGTCATC
>JAURVB010000928.1:0-39257 GCA_033002965.1 Piper betle
GACACCGAGGGCAGATCCGGGTCGGCTTAACCGAACCCAGTAGATTAGCGAACGGTTCGGTCGCCGGTGACATTTTCGGGTCGGTTCACGGGTGAGCCGAAACGGGGTGTTACATGGAATGTGAAAGGAAGTCTTGGGAATAACAAAATAAGTCTTATAATACGAAATGGTGGTGCCCATTTGTTGAATTGTCATTGAAGATGGGGAGGCTCAAAATAACTCTATAAAATGCTTTTCAAGTCTCATTCTTGAGAAAATGGACAAGATAGTGAAGTAATAGAGAGGAGAGATAAAAAAAGAGATAAGAAGAGGGAACAAAAACCTTATTCATTGGTATAATCGTATATAAAGTATTGAGGGAAGAGAAATATTGGAATCTCAATTGTAAGAGTTGGGTGAGTGATTTTTTGAGTTTGAGGGTTGTAATCTTTTGTTTAAGTAGTGAATTATTTTTCATTGTTCTGTGCCTTTTGACTCTAGTAGAATGAGGGTTTTCCACGTTAATTGTATGTATTCTTTTATATTTGTTTTATCTTATTTCTCTGTTGTCACTTTCTTGTCTTACGTGTTCATTATTGTTGCGATCAATCTCTAACTTTGGGGATTTTTTCTCAACAACGCATTAGATCAAAGTACAAATTAGATGTTGCTAGGTGCTCATATATGTCCGGAACTCGGTCATATGATTGTGCAGCAATCCAACTACACTCCGACCAAATCTAGCAAGAGGGCTAGACACTGCCATGTGGATAAATCTTGTCGACCTCAAACTACTATACAAAATATTATACTTGTAGATATATATTAGATTGAGGCTAATTCTAAGGGATCTGATATATCTAATATATGAGTTATGATAGATTATAAATCTTTAACTTTTAATAATTATATTAAGAGATGACGTAGGTCCATGAGATTATAAATCTTTTACTTTTAATAACTATATTCCCATTGAATTAGACGCGGGCCAAGTTGTTACACTATAAGTAATTATCATGAGCTATATTGGTGCAGTTGAATGAAGTTTTCATAGTTAAATGAATACAAAATTATTAATTAAGTCTCAATCTTATTCACATTTATAGTTTTCTCACTATAAAAGAAAAATAGTATGGACCACCAAGTTATATGAGCTATAGTGGTGTTGTGGAATGAAGTTTTTATAGTTAAATGAGTACAAAATTATTAATAAAGTCTCAATATTATTCACATTTATAGTTTTCTCACTATAAAAGAAAAAAGTAGTATGGACCACCAAGTTATATATGAGCAAAAGCTTCTTGGCTCTTGTCGACAGATATGGGTTGGTCTCCGTCGACATTTGTAGTAGCTTTATGAAAATTTCTTTTGGCTATTTGATATCTATCTCGAAGTTAGTTTAATTGGCATTGTTGGTTTTTGTTCTTGCATGTTGTGGTCTCTTATTTATTTTCTTTATGATTAGTTAGTTTTCGAAGGAGAAATCTTGATATATCATATTCGTTGATTCACATCTGTATATATATGATCTGACTTATGATGGCGCAATGTCTTATGTCGATCTTGGTAAGCTAAGATTCAATGGCTTGTTTGGGGATCACTTAGAATGATGTTTTATTTTTATAGCATTATGCCCGTCATCTTCTTTCATCCTTTAGCAATATTTTAACTTGTTCTCATATCTTTCTTTCTTCGACTTGCTTTTTTCAATATTTGAAGTATGTGTAATTATTCCAAGGTTTGGAGTAGTGAGTTTATGGTGATTATATAAAATCTCGGAATCAACACCACGCAAGTTCAACATGATAGGTGAAGTCATTGATCTCTTCAAAATGGCTAACCTAAGTTGAAGGCATATAAGTGCGCACACCACCCCTCCCCTACCCAAATATAATGTATCTTACCTGATAGATACTGAATGTGAGACTTAGTAATTTAAAAGATATTATAATCTACCCACCATAATAAATTTCATCCTCAAAATTTCTTTATTGTCCTATAAGCTAGTCCACATCTACAATTCAGTTTAGCCCACCATTCAATATAGTGTTGGTCAGCTCTCATACCATCAATAATGACCTACAGCATAAGTACAACATGATGGGATAAGATATGTCTTTAAAATGGTTAACTGAAATTTAAGATATATGACCACATCCTTACTAAAATATTAGATCTTACCATGATAGTTATTGAGATGTGAGATTAATTTGAAGGATATCACATCAGCCCTATTGCAAACTGTTTGTGGCAAAAATATAGTACTATGTAAATATAACTTTGCTTGTCTTGGAATTAAGAAAGATGATAATATAATATTAAAAATGTAGAGGTTTAAATAGTGGAAGGCTTTAAGGTTGTATGATAGAATTGCGTGAAGATGAACTTGGTTAGGTGAAAGCATAGTTGAAAAAATCGGCCGATTCCGTGCGGAATCGGCCGATTTCAATCGGATCGGCGTTGCGCCGATCCGATTTCGGAGTCGTGAATCGGCCTGTTTCGGCTGATTCCGACCGATTTAAATCGGAATCGGAATCGGCCGATTTAAATCGGAATCGGTTTTTTTAGGAAATTACCAAAATACCCTAGGTATAATTTTTATTAAATTATTTAAGCATGGGTAAAATGGTAATTTGGATTTAAAAACCTAAATCAAACCCTCTCCCCGATTCCGCCGCCGCGTTCGCTCCGCCGCCCTTCGCCGCGCTTCCTCCCGATTCCGCCGCGATTCCGCCCGATTCCGCCACGATTCCGCCCGATTCCGCCACGATTCCGCCGCCCGACGCTCCACCCGACCTTCCGACCACCCCACCGCTGTCCGACGCTGCGCCCGTTCCGAACTCACCTTCCGCCGTCCGACGCTTCCGCCGCGATTCCGCCGCGATTCCGCCGGCCGACGGTTCGTCCGACCGGGCTGCCGACATCGCCGCCGCGAGGCTCGCCGCCGACCGGGCCGCCGGCGGCGGCAGGGGTAGAGAGGGGAGGGTGGCATTCTCGTAATTAAAAGTTGACTCGAGTCTAACCCGAGTCAAAAATAATAATTAATTCTAAATAATTTTAAAAAAATCTTTAAAAATATTTAAAAAATATCATAAACTATAATACATAGAATAATATAAAAATAACATCAATACCCAATTTTAATATATTTATATTGTAAATTGTCAAATTATTATATATGACCGATTAAATTAATTTGGACCGATTCAACTGAACCGATTCTTGGCCGATTCAGACCGATTCCGATTCCGATTCCGATTCCGATTCCATGGAAAACCGATTCCGATTCCGATTCCGATTTATGCAACCATGGGTGAAAGTGAATAATTTCTATCGCAAATAATGCATAACTTAATTATGGAAGTTTATCTTATATAAAGAAACTTGATAAGTTACACTTGAAGCATAATAAGACTTTGGAGGTCCTAATCCACAAGTAGATGAAGTTCACTTGAAATGAGAACATAAAGAATACCTATAGACCTTCAAAACCTTAGTACTACGCTCTTTTCATCAATATACCTCTATTTTACATACTTGATGAAACCCTCATATGAATTTCTTACTACATATACAAATTGTGAACTCTTTAACCATCTATAAAGCATTTCTCGCCCCTTAATCCAAAACTATTTATCATGGTTGTTGTTACAGGAGTAACCATGGGGCACCTAGGGGTGTTAGGATTTGGCAGTTGTCCCTAGTCATCCCGCATCCAAGATGGGTAGTCAGTGCTATCCGGGTGGTGAAACAACTTACCAAGTACTAACCTGTGTTATAGTTGCAGGCAAGGAGCGACCTAGGGTGCATGGTGTGCTGGTGATTGGTGTTGGATAGCATGTAGCGGCATATGGCTCGGTAAGGAGTACCGAGCATAGCGCTGCATGGTGCCAAGGAAACCTCAGAATGGGTTTGGTGTGGTGGCTTGACCAGCAACTATGATTGAGAAAGTACTGAGCATTGGCGGAGCGAGGTTACGAGCAGTGACTGAGCAGTACCAATGCCGAGTCCTGAGCATGCCGATGCCGTGACCGAGCGTGCCGAGAATTGGGTCAATGTTTGGTAGCAAGCAGTGCCGAGGATTGGAGCGGTATGTGCATGCTGCAATGCTGAGCAAGGTAGTGAGTAGAACAGTGACAGCACGCATGCATGGTGTATGAGCGCGCTACCGATCCAAACAGCGGCAGCGCGTGGGTGTGGTGCATGGGCACTACCGATGAAGGTAGCAGTATCCCGACAGGAGAGTTGGGATTGCTGGGCAACACAGCGGTGCATCATGGTGCTGTATGGGGTGCACGCATAAGGCTTGACGTCGGTAGTTGAGGTTGACCAGGAGTGGGTTGAGGGTCGAACCAGCAAAGTTTGACCATGCAACCGATGTGCATCTAAGGAGTTTGTTGGTCCAGGAATTGCTGATAGACATGGATGAGATCTTGAAGATGATTATGATCTTCCATGAGCCAATGAGAGAAAATTGGTGTGGATTAACTTGGAGAGAACATTCAGGCAATCTTTGGAGATACAATGTTGGCGTGTGGATAAGCATGATGGTGCAAAGATTGTGTGAGATATTCTGGAGATCTTTTGAGGGCTAATCCAATTGCAACAAACATGAGACGTCTTTGATATAAAGGGACAACCTTTATACAAAGAAGAAGAAGACGACTGGAGAAGGTGTGTGCATTCTTTGTGGAGGAGAATAGCTGGATCGTACAAGAAGACAACTTGGGGTTGCTATAGCCAATTCATGGAGTTTGGATTGGAACCACAAGTGGGACGACTACAAGGTGGTGGTCGACAGGTTTGCCTTTAGGATTAGGTACATGTCTTTGCCGTGTTACAACTTACTTGCTTTCTAGTTGAGGGAATTGCATGTAAAACATGTTGATCTGGGGGGCTTGACTTGGGGTTGGGTGTGAGGACTAGTTTGAGAATAAAGACTCATTGTTCTCACGGCCTCTTGAGCGAGTGTAGATAGGAAAAGTCGTGGGGATGCATGTCCATGACTTGCAAGTGGTCTGGTGAGAGATTGCTTGTAATTTCCTTTGTTCATAGAGTTGAAATAAAGGTTGGGTGGATTCCTGTAATTATTGTGGTGTGAATGTTGAATTTGGGACCAAGGGTTGGACCTGTGATTCCGAGGTCTGGTTCGTGCCGAGGTTGGGTGATCAGTTCTTATGGCATGACATACTATGGACTTGGCAAGTTGTGTGTGTTGCTGTGATCTGATCAATGGTACCGATAGCCAACACCAGCAGCGCTAGGCAATTGGGCGTGGTGTCGAGTATCGGCGTGCTAATGTTCACAAGGGGAAGCCTTCGGTGTGCCGCTATAAATAATGGTATTTTGCTACGTGACCGTGTGGTATGCTGCTGTTCCCATGAGGGGAATATACCACACGGGATAGGTTATAAGGTAAAAATTTTAGCTCTAAATCAACCCCCTGTGATAGCTGCCATTGTTAGGGGTGAGCATGGTTTGTTGTAACCAACCAAACCAACCAAACCAAACTCATTACGGTAGTTCAGTTCGGTACTAATTTGGTTTGGTTATAGTTTGGCTTAAACCGAAAATCAATCAAACTTAGTTTCATCGATTAGTTAGTTTTCAATCAAAACTCATTAACCAGAATAAACCAATAAATGAAAATAATCTTTTTTACATCACTTTCTTCACTTTTTTCCTTCAATGTTGTACGCATATCTGTATGCATGTCTAGTCGTCATGATATATATCAAATGTTTATAAAATTGTCATTTTGGTTCAATTTATTGTATTCATTTATTTATTGAGATAAAATTTTAATATATTATATATTGCTTACTTATTATATAATATCTCAAAGTAAAGTTTGTAATTATCTCTAAATATGTGCTAACAATTCTTTAGTTCATAAATAAACTTGAGAATAAGTAAAATAAACACTTAAGAATGAATCCTATTAATGATAGAAAATATTATTTATCATTTTGGTTAATTTCATTGGAGTTTGGTTAAACCGAATTAGTTCGGTTTGGTAATATATTGGAATTTGGTTTTTGTTTGGTTAACCAAATTACTTCAATTTGGTTAATCAGGTAAGCAGTTCAGTTTGGTTTTATCTAAACTGACCAAATGATCAGTCCTAATCATTATTATTAGGTGTGTAATCGGCTTAAACAAAAACTCAGAAATAGAACAAAATGTGCTCGATTCTATTTATTTTGAACTCATGCTTGTTATTTTATAAGTTGAACAAATGCTTGACTTGGTAATAATGAATCGATGAACAATGAACATAGCTTCAACAAAAGAATCCACTTATCTTGATTAAGGTCGGAACTCAAGCAGGATGTACTACTTTACCTTGACAAAATCTTCAGCTTGCCTTCATGTTTTACTTAATACATTTTTATTTTAAAAATTAATAGCAGATGATATCATAAAAAATCTATACATTTTACAATTCAATCACTTTTACTTGTGCATTGAAAAATTTTATCATAAAAATTAACTTTGAACTTAGTGGATAATCAATCAAATAGCTCAACTTGGCTCAAAAGTAATTGAATTAAATATGAGCAAACATGAGCAATATGGTGTTCTACTCGAGCTTAGCTCAAAAGATACAACTTGGTATTGAATTGAATATGAACAAGCTAGTTGAAAATTAAATTAAATATTAACAAAGTGGAATTCCACTCGACGCAACTTATTTATAATTTACACCCATTTCAAACACCGAATTGGCTTAACTTTCAACAACAGGCACTTGAGAATTTTAGTATCGAAGTAGGGGAAAAGTATTTAAGTGTAGTTACCCTCATTAAAATTTGGCATTCAACGGTATTGTATGCTTGAAGTTACTATGAGAAACCATCATTCTTGTAACACCCTGCTATCATGGCCATAATTAAACCAAGCTAGCTTCCAGAAAAAGAGGCGGCCGATCATGCGTAGAGAGATATTCGTTTTTATATCTTAATTCACTAATATATATATATATAGAGAGAGAGAGGCAGAGAGACAGATAGAGAGATAGATAAATAGATATATAGAAAGAGTGTGTGTGTATGTGTTTAGTAAAAAAAAAGAGGATTTTTTATACTACTATGTGGTAGGATAATCAATACTAATAATTAGAAAAAATTCAAATTGTTTAAAATATTCTCTACTTAAGTGAGACTGGCATGGGTTGTGTAAAATGAAATAAAAAATTATTAGACCAATACACCAACCCATTGCTGCCCTTAGGCCTTGGCCTAGGATGGCCAAATCTGGCCACCCCTTATTCTAGGACCGGCAATATCCGGCCGTCCACAGCCTAGGGAGGCTAGATGTAGTAGCCCAATGCTAGGGCACGCGGATCCAGCTACCTCTCGGCCTAAGACCATATCCAGCTGCTTGAGGCCCGGTGGCAGTCAATTTCAACCTTTCTAAGACCAGGCCTTGTCCAACTGTCCTCCGTGTTGTTAATATAAAAAATTAAATTTTATTTATTTACTTTATATAATTTTGAACCGGGTTATTTTGACTCTTTATTTTGTTATAAAACCAATCAACTTGCAATTTTATCATTATATCAAAAAATTCCCTTTTCTAGTAATTAACTCCCATTCTCCCATCACTAGATTATATAAAAAAATGTTTTCCTTTTTTTTGGATAAAAAGTTCATGTGACCTCTATAATGACCTCATTTTATTAATATATATCTTATAGGATCACATTTGTGTGTGTACGTGACTCCGTGCCGTACACAAAAGGGAGGGGGGCTTGAGAGGACAAAGAAATTTTTGGCTTTTGCAAAGTAAAGCAGTCAATTATTTAAACATCCCCCACTTACTATATAATAATATAAATTTATAAACAGCGCCCCTCTCTGTTTGGTGGTAAATGGATGGCTGACTCGTTGGCCGCAATTGCCCAATTTTTATATGATAGTGAAACCTTGACTGGCCATTCCATTAATATCCCTCTTTCGTACGTTGCCGGACAAATAATTAAATAAATAGTTCATTTATTTAACAATAATAAAAACAATATATTTACTTGCCATTATTAAAGAAATATTTGGTGTCCACTTAATGTTGACAATGAGTCCACTTCAAAGATATATTTGTTTAGTATTCACTTAGCTTGGACGTCATACTTTTAAGTTAGCATGAAATTCTATTGTAGTTAGTTATATCTCTTCCCGCCATAAAAATTTTATTCCATTTATATTTATGGGTAACATGTATTTGTGTAAAAGTATTTTCGTATAAAGCATTTATTATTATTATTGTAACTGCTTAATTGTCGGCGTCGGCACTCACTTGCATGGATGCGTATACGGGTCGTACGTGATTGGCGAAAGTTGTCGACCTATTTTAATTGAACCTTCTTTTCCCAAGTGGTGTGCACAAACTTGCCCCACTACTTACTCTAAACGAAAAATAAAATTGGACAGCAGACAAAAAAGAGTGCTATAGATAGATCCATTAAATTAATTAATTAGAATGCAAATGTTACAAACAAATACTTAAATTAAGATCACTGCATAAACTATGTCTGCTGCCTTCCACCAACATTCCATTACTATCTCCACCGCAGTTAGACCAGTACGACTTGTTCCTTCTTCTAGTTTCGGTTCTTATATATTCAATTGATCTGCGCGCCTATAAATAATGATCGGTGGTTTCCTACGATCTACTGTCGTGAAAATTGCGAAGTATTAAGAGGAAGAACAAAAAATGAACTTGTCAATTAACTAATAATTATTGTATGTAAATTTAAAAACTCTGGACTCGTAATTGATCGAAGTCGACTTGAACGGCATACATGGTGAAGTCGGCTTGTAGTGGATTCCAAGTTGAGTGAAAGTAGTTTACATGGAATTTTCATTTAATACATTAAAGAGGGTATGAAATGAGTGCATCTTATTTTTGTAAGACTTGAATTAAATTATAAGAATATAATGATTTTTTAATGGGTTATTACTTGACTCGTGTGTTCTTTTCAATAATTTGGAGTTTCGCTAAAAGGTTGCTAAAGTGTAGAGTTGAATAAGGAGCTCCTTTCTTACTCCAAAAGTTCTATTTACCGACTTTACTCTATGGCTTCCCTAATCAAATTCCATACACATAGCCATATATTGATTGATTTTATAATTGACTCCATAATCAAAAGGATAAAAGTTATTAAAGCATATTAATTTTTTTAAATTAAATTAAATCAATATTTTAAAGTAATATAATTAAACTATATATTTATCAAGTTCAAGCATTAGAAAGAGCAATCATTATAGTTTTATTAACTAAACAAAAAAACTATAAATAAAGTAGCTTAGAGTCAACTTGAGTGAGTTCTGAGTTTTTAAACTATGTTATAGAGTGAACATGAAATTTAAAACTATGATAAAAGAACTAATTTTTAACGAGAAATAGTGAGCAACACCAAATTGCATTACATGATTAAAATTTTAACTCAACAAATATATGCCCAAGCCTAATGACCTTTTTGCAATTGAGAAGGCACATTTTTGTAATTAACATGCGACCTTGTAGACGACCAAGTGCAAAGTATGCGCAAAATGTAAAATTGGGTTCCTCTATGAAAGCGGCGTATCCAAAAGAGTCAAGTGAGTTGATGACCGTTGACAATCGAGATCATCAATGGTCAAGATTGCATGCGTCCTCATGTGTGTCTATAAGGTGTGCACGCAAGTCCTGCTCCAAAAGAAATAAGGTATTCAACCTTTATTGCTTTTATAAAAGGGAATTAAACTGATAAGGGTTAAGCATCCCTTTCGTTTTGTGGGCGTAAAAGTTCATGTCACCCACCTACACATTACATTTGCATATTTTGCATATGTTATGCTTTTGCATATTACATATTTTTGCAATGGCCGGCCTTCTTCTACATACAACATCGACTTTACAAATCAAGAGGAACAAAAAGACACACTAGACATTCATGTTACTAAAAACATTGTCACTAAAATTTTCTTAAAATTTCATTCGTGTCAATGACGGATTTTATCATCTATTTCCTGCTTGAATTTCTGTGTAAACAAAAAAATATACGATGTCCTGCCATAGAATGTTGGATGTCATTTTCATGTTAGAGAGTTTGATCACTATGACACAAAAAAATCACTTAATGAAGTCTTAGGTTCGCATACACAATTTCCATGGAATTAGGTGACGGATTGATCAGCCCCCACTAGCCATGAATAGGCTTGCAACTTTCTTTAAATCTTTTACTTGGAGAAACGATATGTTAGTTCTCAATTTGGGTCATACAATCAAAGCAATATATATTCTGTACGTCTGTGCTTGTAGTGAGAAAAGGAAGCTCATATTCTCATAGGTGGTACGAAATTCTGATCTTGATCAATATATATATATATATATATATATATATATATATATATATTAACTAGCTAGGATATAAAAAAACTAAAACTTAAATTTGAAACAGTAGAAAAATTGTAAAACAAATATTATATAGAAGTGTGGGTTAGTTAGGAACCAAACATTAAACTAAGAAACAAAGTAAACAGACAACAGTACGGAGACTTATCATCTAACGACGAGTTAGAAAAATTACAAGACAAAAAACAACCAAAATGATCCATGCATGGAATATAAACGATTGAAGTTCTAGAATATTGGAATATTGTATCCCATGTTCATATCAGATGCCCATATCTTATGGCAGCCAAATAGATGGGGGCATCATCTAATTCTATGTAATCTCACCAACAAAACTACACAAAACTCCTTAAATAAACTAATGACACTGACCAGACCCAAAGTGATTAACCTTAAAATATAAAATACTCCCATTAACTTTGATAACTCCGTATTTAGTACGAACAAGCAAAGGCCAAGCAAGTACCAGCCGTTTTCATATACATAGTATATATAAAGAGAGAGCCTCAACCTCGTTGCCCATTCAAATCATACACAACCAATCACACCTTCATTAACAATGAAGCCACTAGGGGCTTTTTCTTCTTCTAACTCTGAGCAGGTCTTGACGATGAAAGAAGAGAAGAGATCAATTAAGGTGAAGAAGGGCTGGCTGGCAGTGAGAGTAGGAGTTAATGAGGAAGATGGAGGATGTCAAAGATTCACCATGCCCATATCGCATCTCTACCACCCACAATTTGCTCGCTTGCTTGAGCGTGCACAGGAGTTGTATGGTTTTCATGCCGCAGGGCCATTGAGGCTGCCATGCTCGGTGGATGATTTTCTGCACTTGAGGTGGGATGTAGAGAGGGAGTTGGGGGGATCGCCCTCTTCACCATGTTCACCACCAATTTTCTAATCATCCTTTTTTTTCGACGTTGTTAGTCAGTGAAGGGAAACCTTGACGCATTCGAGAGCGTGTGCGTATCAGGGCAGCCAATTTTCTTTTAGTAATAAGAGATGCAGCAGGCCAGCTAGCTATATATCTGAGGAGTCCTCGAGCTGTTTATGTGATCTGTTGATCACAGACTTTTACTGTTGCTTGATGAATTTTTAATCTGTGAAAGCTTGTGTTACCAAGTGTTGTCAATATTCTCTTTAGCCACGTGAAGTACTACTGATGGCCAAAAAGCACTCATTCAACAAACATAACCGATTGAAGTGTTTAAAAATTATTTTATTATAATTTATTACACATTGATTTTCAATTTCAATACTGTTAATTATTGTTAATTTTCATACTGTTTAATTTAAAATGTACACCCACTAATTTAAGTGTCGAACCACATACGTGTACATGAATGCGGATCATGTTGAATGTGGTAATAAGATACGTCCAATAATATTTGGAGGGACTGTAGCAGATACCGATCATTTAAGATATAGGATATATAAAATCCTGATTTGTGCAAAGTACGACATAGTCAGTGTAAGAAGTGTAAATGAGTATATTCCTTTTGTTTCACCCTGATAAGCAATAAAACCTAAACTGCCAGAGTTGTATGATTGTCTCTAGCCATGGGCCGAAACCCATATATGCAACTATCACCCCAAAACAAAAGGCAAACACATAGGACAACATCTAGGAACCTAAAGCTTTCCACGACGGCTCGGCATTACGTCACCTACTAGCCGAGAAGAGGAGACCATTTTCTTAATCTCCACCTTAAATCTTTCCATGGCCGCCTCCGGCAAGTAAATGGGCACCAACACTCCATCCACCTTTGCACTATTTTTGAAGGCTAGTAAGAGGCTCATGCGTTCCTTACCTAAAGCTATGCTTTCCCCATCCTGAATTCTGTTTTTGCAAATCAAACGCTCACCGAATATCCGTCACCATGTAGCTATTAGCTTCTACATAATGCATCCTCCGATTTAGCACCAAAAAGTCCACCGACGATCTCACATACTCGTCCGTCACCCTTGCCTTGGCCTCCCTCACCATCTCCACTGCATAACCCAGATTACTCTCAACTAGCTTCCCAGCCTTGGCCATGGCTACAAGAAGAACGAAGCGTTGTTTTTCCTGCTTCAATGTTGAAAACATAGAGAAAGTCGATCACATGTTCTACATCAAACTTCCATGCCCTTATTTAATATTCGCTTTCTTTGGATTCATAGATTTTAAGAGAAAAAAAGAAAATTGTAATTTGTAAAAAGTCAAATGTTTGGATTGAAAAAAATAGGTTGAGCTAAAAAACAAATTTTCACGGGCTATTGAAAAATCCCTTCACAAATGATTTTCCTTCAAAACTTACAACCAAGTATCCCTTCACAAATGATTTTTCTTCAAAAACTCACAACCAAATATCCCTTCACAAATGATTTTCCCGCCAAACTTACAACAAAATGTGAGAAAAAAAAGTGGCCCAATTTTTTTCCTTTTCAATCTAAACACATGCAAGAAAGGTGCTTTTTTCTAAATTCTTTATTTTCTTTTTAGATAATATATCAAATCAGATGGACCTTTAGTGAAAAACCCTATGTGATAATTGTCTTCATGTGTGCAATGCATTGAAGATTTATACATCCCATTTCTATTACAAGAAAACAAAACAAGGTGTCACTAGCGAGAAATTTTTTAATGCAGCTCTAGATTTTGTTGGATTTATTTCATATCATATTTGGAAGTGGCTGGTGACTTGTATATAAGCTAACGAGAAAACCTTATTCCTTAAACTAGCTTTGAGATTAAAAGAGACTCATGAAACCTGTTGCACGTCCCTTTTAAGGGCCTATAGAGACTAACATTAATATCAGAGCCTGGTTGGTTTTGGTGTTGCCTCAAGCAAGCCCGATTAGAGTGTCCTGGAATTTCACTTTAATATGTGGACCTAACATGTTGTGAAAGGGAGATAATTCAGATGGGTTAGCCCGAATTGAAATGTCCTCGAACTTTACTATAACATATAGACCTAATATGTGGTGAGGGAGAGATGATTCGGATGGTATGATGTATGAGGGAGAGAATTGTTGGGTTTATCTCACATTATGTTTGGAGGTGGCTGATGAATTGTATATAGACTAATGAGAAATTAAGTAAGATTTTGGATTAAGAGAGGCCCATAAAACTTGTTGCAAGTCCTTTTTGAGGGCCCATAAAGCTCAATAGATTTGTCACAAAAAATATTGTTACCAACATTTCTTTCAGTTTTTCATTACATTAGCGAAAGATTTTATCATCAATGATGCCTTATTTTCTTGTAGTATCCCGAAGGTAATACAAATAACGATACAATTGCAGGCACATTAAAGTCCTTTACATAAAATCAATAATAAACAATTCCTTCATTTTTTGTAAATGTATGTAAAATATATAATTAGATTAATTCACCTAGGATGAAAATGGTAGTTTTGTAACTTGAAATAATTTGGTGATTTTTATTTTTATTTTTAACTTTACTAAAAAGCGATAAGAAAAACACAAACAAGCACCTTATTAAAGATGGGTATGTGGTATGTTTCAATCTCTTGTCTAGGAAAAAATTTCCTGGTTTGACAAACAAAGGAACGAATGCAAACTCAACATCATGCAGGGGGTTGGTTAGTACAATTTGCGGTAAAATTTTATTTTCAAATCTAAATATCCTAACTTGGCATAGTTCTACGTATAAAAGAACATGACCATGCATTAAAAAATTGGATCTATTCCTTTAAGTTATCAAACCTATATATATATATATATAAAATTGAAGTCAATCTCTAACAAAGACCAAATATGGTGCCATCTTACCTAGTGCTACATAGATTAACGCCCCCGTTTGTATGGTTCATGGATTAAAATATTTTCTTCCAATCAAATTTCCATATTAAAATATTTTCTCTACATAGATATGTTTCCTTAAAACAACTTTCATAAAACAGTTTTCTACTAATAGTTCATCATGAATAGCTAAACCCGAATGGTCCTGGGAATCAAAGACCACCACCGGCGAAAGATTTTGCAACACACACGAGTTGCCTACTTTGGGCCACAATTAGTCTCAAAAACAGGCCAGATTCCTCGAGCAGGTACAAGACAGTATACCAAACAAGCATTTTGGTTGGACAAATTAAAAAGATCCTCGGAGTAAAACCGTGCCACAACCCTTGTTGGACCTTGTCTTCCATTATACAAATGACACAATAAAGTCATGCAGAGTCACAACCTCACATTGTGAAAAGCATCACCAATGCAACTCAGTCAAAGTATGTGGCGAAAACAATAGGAATCTATCGTACAAATAGTCCAAAATGACTAGTGCCTACCACCTTTCCTTCGTCTATAAAAATACCCGTTACATACTCAGTACCCACCACAGGAATAACTTGACATAGAACTCACTTTTCTTACAAGGCTACTTTGAGTACTGCCTGCGCCTTCTTTTTGGGTGATCAAGCAGGTATGAAGGAGGAAAAGAGGAGCAAGGTGAAGAAGGGCTTCTTGGCTGTGACAGTGGGGCTAGAGGATGAAGATGGAGGAAGATTCACCATCCCAATTTCCTACCTCTATCATCCACAGTTCAAGAAGCTGTTGGAGAAGGCACAAGAGGTGTATGGCTATCACACCACAGGGCCACTAAGGTTACCCTGCTCTGTTGATGATTTCCTTCATCTAAAATGGCGAATAGAAAGAGAAACTGCCCAAAGCAGCTACAACCTTCATCACCATGCTCTTCCTTACACCATCTCCTTTCACTCTTGTTGATTGGCTTAGCTTAAAAGTCAGACTTTGGTTTTCTATTTTCCAGTTTTGCTTTTCGATGAACTGGTATAATAGAGTGTCGTCTCATGTCCATTGCATGAAAGCAGCTGTAGTGTAATTTTTGGTGCACTAAGGTTTTTTTTTACTCTAAATCTATATATACTCATGTAATTTAAAAGATCATGGGCTTGTACACATTTGTCTCATATATATATATAGTTTGGCTAATAAATGAAATCGAAAAGTAGTAGACGTTTAATCTCAGCTGTCATGGCAATTTCTTGGATTAGCGTTGTCGATTCTAAACCATCTTATTAGTGTATTACTAAGATGATCATCATATATATCATAACATGGTTCAAAGGAACAACGTCACCCAATTGATAAAGCTATGGCGAAGATGCTGCCACACATTTGAGTTATGACTATATTGAAACGGAATCATTCAAACACCCCACATGTTAACTGGATCTGGCATATGGAAGCAAAATTTGATCAAATTGAAAGATGCATGGCATCTCGATGTTCAGGAAATGAGGATATACTATTCGTAAAGATTGACGTTTGGCGGAGGTGGTGAGGGAATATTAGCTTTTGGGCAGTCAATTGTGTTACGAAAGTGTCTGGAGTATTCCTTTCGGTGGTGGGCGACGTCACCATTCTCTTCATCTTTTCTCGTTTTTTCTCTGCTCCATTTCTACTTACACCTGGTTGGCTCCCGCCAAATCTTGCACTATAACATGTACCATCGACAAGAAGTGATTAATATATTAAGATGCTGAAAAGAACTTATTTTGAATCCAAGATTGATTGATTGAACTAATAATTTGCTATGTTGCACTTGAAGAGAATTGCTAGAAGTAGTAGATTGTATGAAATTTCAAACTGTTGTACATTAACAAAACATATAAAATTGAAAAAGCATATATAAGAGAAGATGGGTACGCTTCTACTCCTCACACCAAGACTTATTATTTTTTGGTGAGTGATGCGACAAGTCTACCTCACCTGTCCAAGAAAAATCTACTATCTAACTATAATAAGGGAAGAAAATTTTTTTACCAAATTTTCTCTAATGAGATTCATTTCTATCGTACCTATAATTAATCAGGTGTAACTCTTCAGAAAAATGCACTCCTACGGATGTATATCATTATAAAATAGTTCTCTCTTTAGAAGAATATTCTTAAGAAACCTCATTATAAAATGTTACATTTTTTGGATTGTAATTATATCTAGAAGGTTGCACCTTTTACTATTTGAAAATTTCTTTATAAATTCTAATCTTTTTGTTCAAAATTTTTTTTATAAGCCCAATTTTTCTTACATATATTTGTTCTTATTAAAGTTAGAAAAAACTTTGTTCTTTTATTTTTTGTGTTTTTTTATTAAATTATTTTTATTTAATAATGTGATAATATTGTTCATTTTTTATTACTATTTTTATATTATTTTAAAATTTTATTGACCATCCATTAAAAAAATTTGACGAGTATTTTTTGTATTTTTTTTATCTCTATTCATTAATATACATGCCCACTGTACGAATATTTTATTTTTGGCTAAGTAGAGAAAATTCTGAGGTAAAACAAATAATGTTAGAAGCTTACCACGTGTCACTCTAGAATTAAATGTCTAGCCCAGCCCACTCTATGCAGGCTTATAGCCCAGGCTCTCGCCCATCATGTCCACCCGCCCGGTCTACCTTCCCACTTCAACCCAACCAAAGTTTAGGTAAAGACATATGTTTTATAAAAAAAATGGAAAAAAAAGTCAAAGAGAGGAGAATTTTTAGATAAAGTATTTGTGAGATTTCTTCGAATAACGCATAATATCTTGTTGGCAAGTGGAGGCGGCAACATGATTTGAGTTCTCCTTTCTAGAATCTCTAAACGATATAATTTGCCTTATGGACAGTAAATGGCCAACTAAAAGGTTCCCAAATGCCAAGGTTCTAAACAAGGCAATTGTTTTAAATTTAAATTAGAAGTTGACTTTTGAAAAGAGTTCTTTCAAAAGAGCCGGTTCGAGCCACTCTATAGTCAGCCCATGGGCAAGGTTATAATTTTAAGGTTTGTTTTCTACTTCAAAAGTTACATGAGTCACTCCACTTTGTCATTTTTCGACTTTAACTTAGTAAATGACTTTTTATTGTCGAATTTAATGATTGACTTCCGAGTCAAATAATAAAAATTACTAAAATAGATCTTTTCTATAAACTTAAATAAATACTTTAAAATAATATAAATTATATATTTAACAATTCATCTTTTATAACTTATCGAGTCGATTCCATGTCTTAATTTTTTTAACCACGGGATGGCCTGGCCAAGGGAGCAAACAGTGGGCATGGCCGAGCCTGACATAACTCTTCGATTGGCTTTCAGCCGGCCAGACCGTCAAATATTAAACCTGGGGGGGCCGGGTGGGGCCGGGCCGTCTCTCCTAATGGATTCTTTCAAAATGATAATATTGTCATCCTCCACATTGAGACTTCTTTTAGCAAATTATTCACAAAATTCAATGAACTAGCATTCGTTTGTGAGTGTAGAATTAACAGAAGTCCACCACTGAGTTTCTCAAAGCCAAGAAAATTGTCAGAATGGAATCATATATAATTTGTTTTGCTTTCGCTTTAACAAAACATAAAAGTCGATGGACACCTAATTTAATTATTTTTTGAGCTAGAGGTCACTTAGATTAGTTTTCTTGAGCTGAGAGTTTATTCAAAGAACTTACTTTAAGTCTATAAATATTGTCGACCGTCTCTTCTTCTCTGAAGAAAAAGGGTTCATTATAAAACAAAAATAAAAAATATTAATAAATTAAATTATTACAATCTATATTGTCGATTAATTAGAGTGTATCTTTAAAATCATAGTAGACCAATTAGATATAAGATCATTATAGTAAATCTCATTGAACAATGAGAGTTTGTTTGTAAAATCAGACTCTATCTCTAACATAAGTCACGAATGAGCAACATCTTGCCTGATATATTACTAAATGATAAATGGGAAGATGAAAAATAAGAAATTAGACCCATCAAAATACAATGAAAAGAAATTATATTATCATAATCTATCTACTTACTTAATTCAAATTTATTTTTAAATCGAAATCTATTCTAAGATTCTAGATCATTACAATGTAATTTCATTATTCATTGAGGACTTATCTATGAAATTTGAATTTATCTCTCACATAGACCATACTAAGTTATTACCCATGACACTTATAAATTTTCTTAAAAGTATATATTGATAATAGTTATAATTAAATAATTATAAATAGAGCTCATATTATCAATTTAGCATACTTATCTTATACATTGATGTAATGTTTATCAATTTTGCATACTTATCTTATAAATCAATGTAGTCATGTTTATCAATTTTTAATAATTTTGTATGCTTAAATTATATTATATATTGATATTATGTTTATCAATATTTTATATTTATTACATAAGTCAACATAGTCGTATTTATTAATTTTCCATGATTCTACTGTTTATTTTATATGTAAATGTTATAGTTATCAATTTTTCATGTATTATATGATAGATGTTATATTTATCAACTTTGGATAATTAACTATCATGTTTATCAATTGTCATGTTTATCAAATTTTTATAATTTTGTATAATTTTCTTATAAATATTACTTTATCAATTATTTATAGATAAACGTATAGGCAAAAAGAAGATGGTCAGTGAAAAGAGATTTGTGTGCCTAATATTTCAAGTTTATCTTTATTAAGAGATTTTATTGATATATTTTAAATTTATTATTAGTAAAACATTAGGTGTGAACCTAAAATTAATTATATGCGAGAAAAAGCTGAGAACGAAGGTAAAATATCAATCTACTATAGTTAACCGTAAGTATCGTGCAAAGGATATCTAATCTCGGAATCATGTTCCATAATGCTGAACAAAGTCACTCATTTCTAATCCTAAAATAATCATTTTTTTCACACTTGGTACAAAAAATGTATAGATGACATGACTCTTAAATAACGATCCATCGGTACAATTAGATATGACAGTGAAACAATTGATAAAGCATACTTCTATTGTTTCTAATTAAGCGCATTATAATAAAGTAAAAATAAGTATTATGATTTCCACACATTCTATAACTATCATATTTAAATAACTGATAATTTAATAAGTCTGATATTAAATATCATAACAGTTCACTTAAAAAGATTATAAATAAGATAGCCTTAATGTCCGGTTACATTAATATATTAGATCATGTATGTCGAACAAAGGAAGAACCAACAGAAAAAAAGAGTAATCTGCCAACAACGTTTGTTGCCCCAATGAGGAACCCTACATACAGAATAAGGCGTTTCCAACATTCTGTTCACATATTAATTCCGCCCCAAAATTTGTTTTCAAATACAACAAAAGAGGAGACTTAAATACCGACGGCATAAAAATTATTCTTTCGGAAGCATTAACAGCATTCACTGCCAAAACACTCACGTACACACTCCATGTCAAAGTCCAGAAGAAGTTAAGAACACACAGACCAGCCTCCGCAATAAATTACGACCTCTTACAATTCAAAAGAATCGAGATTGACAAAGAATTCTTAACCTAGGATCAAACTGCTTTCACAACAAGAATCCTAAATTATTTCAGATTTAGACGTCGAGGCTCGGCTTCCTAGAGTAGGCGCATCCGCTCGACATAAGGATGCAGCAACCATGTATTCAGAGATTCTCCACAGCCCACAAAACATCCAGAGTTGCCATTTTGGGGGCAAAAAGGAAAGCTAAAGAGATTCAACAAGGCATGAACAGATTGCCTCACCATGGATGAACCAGTTACCCTACTCCTGCGACCCCACCCAGTTATAATATCAACTTTACTGGGTCCAACTCCAGATGCAAGCAATTTTGCGAAACCCAGCAAGAGTCCTTGACAGAGCCATCTCCGCGGTACCATCAGACATAACATGGAGATTAATGAGCCAATAGCAGGAGCTCTTCTTTCTAACTGCATCAGGATATACATTCTTTAGAGCCGCAACGTCCCAGACTGAACCTGCTTCCTCCTTAAGACCAGATTTGTGTAAAAAACTCAATTACAGCATCTACCAATCCCCTTTTACTCTCCTATCCTCACTATGCATCAAATCCAAGAAACCATTGACATGATCCCGGACATTCTGTCCATCGGGTCCTGCTGGAGGCATATGTGCCAGAAAAGTATGAGCCGGGTGGCCTGTAATTGCCATGAGCTGACAACAGAAAACTATATGATCTTGGTATTGTGACTCAGTGCAACAACTGAGGAGAAGTGTGTATGTCTGCAAAGAAGGTGACAGGCCCATCTTTAACATGTTATGCAACAAGTCAGAGGCTTCTGCAAACCACTGGACCGGTAAAAAGCACTTAGAAGAGAATTGCAAATAGGAACATTGGGCATCAAACCTGCATCAAGCATTGAACCATACCCACCTTGTGCCTTCTCCACATTCTCATATTTACCCATAAATCCACCAAAAGACCATAAACATGTTGGTCGGGAACCATCTCATCACGCTTCATCTCAGCATACAAAGCTTCAGCTTCGTGTAAATCGCCACACAATGGCCAAGAACCTCCATCACAATAGTCACCCTGTCTGGGAGGTGACCTGCTGTCTGCATGTCCCTATATAACTTTAGAGCATTAGGGTAACGCCTGGATTTAGCATACAAAGTAATCATGATATTATACGTTACCAAGTTAGGTACACAACCATGTGAAACCATCCCAGAGAATAGCTTATGTGCATCAGCAAGATGACCAGCTTTCCCTTAGCAATTAATCATTACAGTGTATGTGAATGTGTCAGGAGACAGCCCGACTACCAGCATGCGCTTGTACAGATCCATAGCCACGTCCATAAACCCAGCTTTAGTATGTCAATTAGAGTAGAACAGGTAACCCGATCCGGTTCACAACCTTCTTTTGCATTTTGTGAAAAATTCTCATGGCCTCAACTAGGTAAATAGCACAGCCATAACCATGAATGAGATGGTTAAAAGTTACAACATTTGGATGTACTCCATCTCCAACCATTTCAACAAGAAGCCTTCTAGCAGCAACAAATTGCGGTGCTTTTCCGAGTATGCCAATCATAGTGGTGCAGCTGTGCTCATCATGCTTAAACCCAGGCTGATCTTTCAACTAATAGAAAAATTTACTGGCAACAGTGGAGTCCCGAATGATCTTAATAACTTGATTTGCTTGGAAAGCATCCAATGGACCGACATTGATCAAAGCTTTTTAACAGGCAGGGCCCCATTTAAAATTGGCCAAAATCCGATGAACACGATCTACCAGTATGCGATTACCCGTGGCAGAGGGACCAGAAGAAGCATTATCCATCCTTACGATACCTTGAAGATCTTGGAACACGAGAAGCATTACTGCAAACCTGTTACTACTTGCACGTTTCTTGTCATGTATCTGTTCATTTTGGTGAAGAATCGGTGGACCTGATCTATTTCTGTCCGTCTGGGGCATACATTGCCTTACATTTTCTAAATTAAATGCTGAACTTCCTCACTCCTTTACAAAACGGGGTTTGGTTTTGCACTGTGAAAGTTTTCCAGGGAAATTGTCTTGCTAACTCTACTTCTAGAACCCTCATAGTTTACCTTGGTAGTAGTGCACAGTCTTTCAGCTTCCACAGACGATTTTTGAGTCACAGCAGAAGTAAAAGTTTGCTTTGCAGGTTTCCCGTTTCGTGGTATCGAACCAGGAAATGCATTTGAAGAAACCGCATAGTTCTGGGATTTATGCGGTAAATTTTCTCCATCTAATAATGGATACCTGCTTTGCACAATGTTATTCACTAAACTAACAGCCACAGAACCAGATTTCTTTTCGTTTCAGCGCCACCAACCAAGGGTGATGCTAGTTCATTGTGAGAAGCATGGTAGTCACTACCACCAATGTAAATAATCTCGGGTCAAAATCAATAACTGAAGCATTAAATATTTTGATGTAGCTAATTTAAAGGGCCCACAGAGGATGAGAAAACAGACTCCATTGAAATAATATTCACCGACATTCATCTTAAGATAAAAAATTAAGTTGCATAAGAACTCATGTTACATTTCGTTTGATTTTGATATAAATAACCCAGTCGCATATCTTTATAATGCCAATAGCCCCAGTGAAGCAGGTATGGATCAGCTTACACGTTCAATATCACATACATAGGCAGCATATCACGTACATTTGAGATTGAACTTACATACCAGTGGCCACATCTTATGTTTTTGCCCTCAAAGAGAGCATGGTTCCGCTGTCGATGTGTTCCGAAATGAAAGAGTAAAAGCACACTATATCTACTGAGACGGCACAAGTCACAAGGTGGGATCAAAATGGCCACTTCACATGAACATACTCAAATTCTCCGTTTTTTGAGATGACAAAAAATAACTATATCACGTTCACTTCCACCTTTAAAAACATCAATTGAAATTTCAGGCGCTGAAAGTAACAAAATTCTAGCCGTGACACCGTGGGAATGTCCGAGGCACATTGAAGAATTAGAGATTCCACCCTCGCAAAAACGGAAACGAGCAGCCCAAACAGATATATATCAACCACTTACCTAAGGCCAGATACACCTCACACAATCTCTCAAAATGGCCACTTACCCTGCTCGCCGGCGAGGAGGGGGGCTTTCCAAGGAAAGGGGCCGTCAAAGACTTTGGCTTTGGCCGTTAGTTTATATGTAGATACGGGATTTTTTGTTGGATATTTACGAAATTGGGGTCGGATGTGGAAATATTTGTAGAAATGGGAATTTAGGGCACCCATTTTGGTTTAGATGACGAGCTTGTACGCCTGCTTTGATTTGACCGATACATTTTTTGTGTATATCTGGTTATTAAGTATTTCACTTGTCCCTTCAAATAATCTCCCAACACTCTTTGATTTTTGGTCACTCAATGTTTTATATTTATCATTGAAGGTTTGTTATTTGAAAATTTTTTAATATCTCCGTGCCGCCTACTCGTGATTGTTATTATTGTATCGTGAAAAATAATTAATTGTTGTACGTTTTATGGTGAATATATTTATTGGTAATAAGACATTACGAGTTAGTAGAATATGCATAAGTAATATATAAGTGATAGCGCTTAATAAATAGTGAAATTTTTAGAATTGTCATTGAAACTATTTAATGGGTGCTAATTTGTTTATATTTGATTGGGTTTTACACATTCACCTAAGACCTTTAGTAGATTAGGTGGGTGAAAGCATTTCTTATGACCTCTACATAAATAAGCCTTCTCCGAGGCCCCTAAAAGTGATACAATAATTTAAGATGATGTACGTGCTATTAGTAATTTACTATTGTTGACATAAAAAAAGATACAATATATTATTTCTATTGATAGGCTTAAAATTGAAGCTACTCCGAACAAGAACTATAATTTGGTCAATTTTTTCTAGGGGTTCATCTTCCCTTTTCATTAGCCCCTACTAGACATAGATGGCGGGCATTGCCTTGAGTGAAGATAGAATTTGATTTTAAAGATAAATTCTAAATTGTATTAACAGATGATAGATTTTGATTTTTAGATAAATTCTAATTAAATAAATAGACATATTATAATAATTTTATATATTAATTTTATTTTACTGCATTTTAAATCTCTTACTCTTCATCTAAGAATGACTCTTAATTCTTTTTTATTAATAAAAATAGATGAGAGACCCGCGCAGAGACTCCCTTATTCTCAACACAAAAGAATGACCAATCTAACTCAACTGACTCATCACATATGTTCTATTCTCTTTAAAAAAGTCATTTTGTAAAAAACAAAAGGAACATAACCTTTGATCAACCTGTTCTGTTGAAGAAAATTCAAAAATCATGCCCAGCCCACTACTTGCCTATCAAGTAATTTCGTTAGTCCAATTTATTATATATAATAATACCCAATATGCTTCGTGTCAAAGAATGTCATTTATAAAGGGTAAACAATTAGCTAGTGCTGCGGGGCTGTATCAAAGTGATCGCAAAAGATGAGTTTTCTTTTTGTTTTAATACCCAAGCATCTTCCCAGAAGTTTGGTTATCATTTTTCTATTGGCTCAAAAAATTATTTGGCACATCTCAACAACAGATGCTTAAAAGTTGGAACACATGAAAGTACAAGGAGATGTTGCTTTAATAGAAATAGAAGACGGGCAGTCTGTACAAGGGTCCAGTAATGCTGAGGCCGTGTCAAAAACTCTACACAACCTAAGGACCATGTATATTGAACTCTTATTAGCAGAACCGTGCATCACATGAACCAAAAAAATGATGGCCAAGCATTGGTTAAAAAGTGACAGGAGAGGCAAAAAACAGTGTGCAGACAACAATGTATATGTATTTTTCTAAATCAAAGAGAGATTTTGTAAAATGTTTTATCATGAAAGAGTGACTCCATGTATGAGGTCCATAGATCAAGAAAAACCTTTCCTCTACTTCTGTATTTAGAAACAATTCAATTGCAGTTTGAATAGTCGGTGGCAACATCCATAGACTTCAAAAATCACTCGGCCACTAAGCTCTCACATTCTCTCTGATAAACAACTCAACCTCCGACAGTTCACCGGTCAGACCAGAAGCTTCACCCACAGTTGCCTTATTACGGCATTGTGAAAATGAAAATGCCTCTCCAACTATTCCAAGTGTATATTCATTTGTCACATCAGCTTCTGATATAGCAGTTCTTGATACACGAAGCTTGTCACTGCAACAATTACAATAAAACAAAATAGGTTATCATTTTCTATGAGTGATACATAAATTAAAAATTTTGAAGTTCCTTGAAGAAACTAAGAATTTCACGGTTCATAGAGAACATTATTTTAGCAACAAAATTGATTCCGTGCGTTGTAATGAGGAGCTAAATCTTGTTCTTGAGAAAAATATAAACTTCACTTACATTTCCTTTTCCAATTGTTTTCTGATAAAATCCTTGGAGTGAGCAGTCACCTTATCAGTCTTGTTGCAAACCAAGAGGACTGGAATGCTCTTCTTCACAACAGCAGATTTTGTCAAGATGTCATACAAGTACCTTGCATGATAAAAAAATCAGAGTATTTTAAACAAATATACAAACAATGGTGATCAGAACTCTCAGGCAATAAATATTTTTCTTTTATGCTTACTCGGCGGAAGCTCTGCAGTTTGGTAAGAAGTCCAAAGCATCTACAACAAAGACAATGCCAGCAGCTTGAGGCAAAAACTCATCAAGCTTTGTCTTAAGCCGAGAATGACCAGGAACATCAACAAGATGGACTGGTTTTACCCTTCCATTCTGAGATAATAGGAAGTAAGTACTTCAAAGAAAACATTAGAAATCAAAGCTTGGTATATGGAAAGGGTTCGAAGCATTTCATTGAGTTGAAAATTTATAATTATCCTAATTATTTGTTTTTCTATTTATCTATGCAAATTTTGCATAGTGGGACCTACTAAATTCCAAGTCTTTAAAATTTTGCTATTTATTCTCTCGTAATTCCAAGACCATAACCATCAATCCCATTGATTGAGGATTAGTTGCAAGAAGAAAAGGAAGAACAAACAAAAAGGTTCAAACCAAAATACAATTTTTCAAGCCATATAAAACTTAGCCATTTACAAGTAGCATATAACTTGTAACAGATCTACATTAGCAGCGACATTGCTTTCACCTTGTCGGTTTCTGAATGGAGAATAAAAGTGCCTTCGTTCGGTTCCATAGATGTCACGGTACCCTGATGTGAGGAGCCATCTCGAAGCTAGAGAAAAGAATAAAGAAAAAATATCCAGTCATTAAAGCACATGAAACTCACAACTATATAAAAATTTGGGGAAAATTAAGGTAAGCTACACCTCATATTGCTTACATGAGCTACACATTTAATTTGAACTTCTTTTTAGTAGGTTCCACAAAATGAGATTTATATGTATAAATATAGAGTGCACAAGTAGGAGGATTATAAAATTTTATATTTGTTTACAACAATATGACCTACTTTTAGATTTTTTAAAATGCACTAATTTATAGATATTTTCAAATTAATTTTCATTACAATTTCTTTGATAATTAAAATGAAAGAGATTGAGTTGAAAATTTTTAATCATCCTTATTACTTATTTTCCATTTATTTATGTAAATTTTGAATAGTGGGACCCACTAAATTACTCTAAATAAAAAGCATCACGCACGTAAGGTATATGAATTGTAGCTTGTATAAGGTTCTAAAACTATAATTTTTTTCATTGGCATGTAAATAACTTAATTGCAGCAAACAACATAGTTTAAGATCAAAATGCTCAAATTTAACTTTCAACATCTTTTAACTGGCCGTTCAAAGTGCTCAGCTTGTTGCCACTGAAGGGAATGTCCCAAGTGTGCAGATCATATTTTCAGGAACAACAGTTACTGAACAACTCAATATAAAAGGATCTATTAACATGATTTTAGGTTCTTAATCGTGTCCTTCTCATCTTTCCTTCGTGCTTACTTTTATGACATACAGAACTGCACGCTACAACCACTAAAGAATTTTTACAATTCTTTTTGTCAGCTTGACAAAATGCCTCTCAATATAACTTATACCTATGCTGTATATTTGAACTTCATTACAAGTATAAAAGGGAAACCTGTGCATTATACCTGGTAAAAAATCGTTGTTTTCCCACTGCCACTTAAGCCCACAAGCACTATGGTATTTGACTTCTTAGTTTTGAAAACCCGATCTGCAATCATTGTACATACAATTTAAGGTTATTAGCTTAAAAAAAAAATTCTAAAATCTAAAAAGAAGTAGACATTTTTATTCATTCAACAATTTCATAGGTATTCCAATATGTTTCTGTATTAATTGGTGACGGCATAGGTACTCCAACATGTTTCTGAATTCCAATTTCAGAGGTACTTGTCTGCATTGAGGTGAAGATGATGGTGAACTCACCACAATGATAATGCAGACAAGTACCTCTGCTGTACATCTACATATTGTGCAATATCATTTTATACTGGTTCTTTTGCAATTCTATGTGTAATGGAAAATTTCAAGTAAAGAAATCACTAGAAAAGAGCGAAAAGCTCTAGAAGAATAGATCCATTCCAGTTATCTATTGAATAACAGTACGAGTCGGATATCACAAAGGAAAGAAAGTTTCTTACATAAAATGAGAACAAGGGTTGTCAGCAGAACCACTGCAACAGCAATATAGATCTGTTCAGCTGGTAGTTCACTAGCCGACTGTTGCAGTTGATGAAACCCTTGCTCTACCTGGTACAATTTTTGCTCCAATTGCTTGACCAGTTCATCCATATCTGCAAATTAATGCGTAAAATTTTACAAATAAGGGGGGGGGGTTCAAAACTCAAATAGATGTTTTAGCAACAGATATAACATTGACTTTTTTCACCCATCCAGCATCCATGGAGGGAAAGTACCCAAGATTGAAACCCTCATCGACAGACAAAAAATATTAAAAAAATAAAAAAATAAAAATAAAAACACAACACAGAAGAAAAGGCAAAGCTTGTGCCTACAGGATTCATTACTAAATATGAACACAAATAGGAAGGCTGTAATCCACCAAAACAACCTCACTGCTCAGACTAAGAATTAATAAACACGGCAAGAGTTGGGAGAAATCTTCCAACCCAACCCCACCTAGCCTTGCACACCAGACTACCCTAATCATAGAAGCCCTACCCGCGCATGATCCACAGGAAATTCATGCATAATGAATTGTTAAGAACAACCATAAGAAATAAATTTGCGTTGGAGAACCAAAATCAGAGATCGAAAGCCAGAAAGGGGACAAATCAACCGGGTCGAACCCAAAATCCGGCGAAAAGTTCGTTAGAGAAAACAAGGACAAAGTTTTTTAAAATTTTTTTAACATCAAATGCTTTAAAACACCTTCGCCAGATTAAATTCCAACGAACATGAGCACTGTAAATTTGTCAACAAGTGCCAGATGCGACCCTAATTCCCCACAAAATTTTCAAATGCGAACATGAAACAACATCAAAACAATCTGTTCCTATCATAAGAAATCCACAACTAACAAACAATCAAACAGCCTCTAACAAGAAAAAGAAAAAAAATGATGAAGAAAAATAAAACGAATTGTTGAGTCTACCACTAGCCGGGAAGAATGAGGAGGCCGGCGGGGGCGACGGAGCGGGGACCTGGGAAATGGAAGGGCAGTTTGTGTTAGGAGGTTCGGACTCGGTCTCGGTCTCGGTCTTGGCACGGTTAGATCAAATCGACAATTTTGTTTATATATATATATATAAAGTTAAGAGTTTCATGCCCTTAATTTAGATCGTTTGATCATAACGACGGTCTAGATCTAAAGAGCTTAAAAAAAAAACACTTCCTCTCATCCTCCTCTCGGGCCATCGCTCGCCACCGCCACTGTCCACATAATCACACGGTCAGCCATGCTCATGCCCTCTCACTCGTCGTCGTGTCCCCACTAGGGTTGCCGCATGCCTGTCCACGCGTTGTACCCCCTCGCACCCTCACGACCTTGCTTGCATCGTTCGTCTCCCTCGTGAACACCCTGCCCACCAATGTGACCCTGCCTGTGCCAGCGCCATTCCTTTTCGCACCCGCCATTGCGACCCTCCACACACCCATGCCCACGCTCGCGCCACCACCCTTCGCCCGCCTACACTTGAGGTGCCGGCGAGGAGGAACGATGACGGCGTGTTGGACTGTGGGCACAACAGAGGTCATCGGCATTGCAGACAAGGCATGAGGGCATGAACGCCGCTGAGGGCGCGAGCACCAGCGAGGTAGCATTGGGGCAATAGACAGCAAGGGCGATGGTGTGGATGGCAGTGGGAGGGAGGAGGGGACGATTTTTTTAAAGAAGAACAGATTTGGGCTGTTAGATTATATCCGGACGGCCCAGATCGAGGCAATTGCAAGAAATTTTTCCTACAATAGCCCCAGGGTATCTTTTTCCTATATATATATATATATATACATATATGTATATACATATATATATAGTAGTTTCTAACAGGGCTAGGACAGGGGATGCAAGTGACAAGGTTATATTTAATCCGTATAGCATTATCATAATTATTTATTATTTAATTCTTCTTATTATGATCAAGTCATTAACTAAGTTTATAAAATTCTATCACAACCAAGTTTTCACCATCGTCTAAACGGTTAAAATATAGTTAAATTGATTAAATATTATATATCATAAATCTTTTACTAAGTTGGTTAAAAATTAAGTTATCTAAAAAGCTTTCTCATTCGTAAAAAATAAAATATTCCAATCATTCAAACTATTTTAATCTAGTGTTAGAAATCATGAAATTAATATTGAGGTAAAAATAAATTTTATAGATATACATAAAATAATTAAATAATATTTGATTAAATTGGTAAATCGGCTAAGCTAGAACTTTCTGCCATTGCCATTTATATTTAAAATCGGCTCGGTTAAATTAATCAAGTTTTTTACCATTTTTCTTCTATGGTTAACAAGGCGTTCACCATTTTTGTTTTATTGAATTCAAAACAATTGGTGAATCGGTAAATTGGTTGATCATTTGAAACCCTAGCCCCGACAGTTACTAAAGAGGATGGACACATGCCTAAAATTTCCCCTTTTTTGGGTTTTGTGGTTTAAATGGTTAATATCAAACACAATAAATAATATATATAATTTTAAATATTGTATCATAATTTTTTAAATTCAATATGATTTAAGCCTCATATCATATTTATATTTGTATTCGGCTTTCTATCTAAAATTTTAATAAATTCTCATTTTTTATTGATAATCAATATTTAATTGATAATATATACGACAAAAAATATTTTCAATGTTTAATAAAATATTTTATTTGTAATTTTAAATTTGATGGAGCCCATTGATTGAACCAAATTTATATGTATCAGTTATAAATCCAATATGGGCTCACTAATAAAATATTCAAAACATTAATGATGATTTTGTTCATTTTTTTTCATTTCCCTTGTCTTCTAGTTATGCATTCTAGATAGATGACAATTTTAATCCAATATTTAAATTGTAAAACTCAGGTTTTAATCCAATAGTATGTAGGTATGTATAAGTTGCCCTAGCCTTAGTTTCTTCACCTTTCTTGCCCCCATCAGACGCTATGTGACCAACCTTTTTATGTTCGGTTCGGTTGAGTCGAATCTAGTTAGACCTAAGGACTGAGTTCTCAGCATGTCTAGTCACTTTTCGTGTGTTGTGGTCGTATTTATTTTGCGTGTTTCCTATGGAAAAAACTTAAAATGATGCAAATGAAGACCGGATGCAAAATGCGTCATGCTAATGCCCTCGTACCAAGGCAAAGTTTGAATTTGACGCTCAAGTTCATACCATGGATGCCAAGATATTGTCTGAACGTTCTTATGCCCGTGACTTCCCTTATTTTGGAAAATTTTTTTCCATATTGTATTTATTTATTTATTTCATAAACCACCAAATCATTTCCCCTTTTTTTCTTTTTAAAATTCAAATCTCAACACACCTCTTTAGGTGTGACACCCATACCTATGACATCACCTACCCAACCACCCTCTTTTATTTATATAACCCCACCCTCATCCTCACCTTTTCACTCCACCCCCAATGCAACAACCCGATTTCGGTTTACCTAAGAACCGAATGAGAAATGTTACGAATCGAGTCGAGTCATGTTTAAAGTTGTTGATCGGTATGACTTGATCAATGAAATAGATTGAAACAACCTTCTTGGTGTCATAAGAATGGAAGATATTGTTAAATACGTGTCAAAACACACAAATATAAGTAAAAGTAAGAAAAGAAATAAAGGCGCTAAGGTCAAGTGTGTGTAGCATTTGTTTGTCCTTCCACTAAAGTCGACTCATGATTTGAAAGACCTACATATATTATATGAAAAATGTCAGTAACGAGTGTTACAGGTCCAAAAAATAACTAATATAACCTGGCAAATGGATATTTCATTACCCACGACAACTTATGAAACTTCAAGATTGCCTCACACGGGGTGGGAAGCAAAAATACTTAAGCAAGTGCTGGTTCGCATGCACGACAAATGTTCATATTCATACATACAATGTTTATGCCCTCACATCTTCTATATTTCACCCGCCACCGTACCAAGTGGCAAAATGAATAGTTAAGTTAGTGCCATAAATTCAAAAAATGTGTTGCGTTACACAGTAGCCTCATACACCATAATACCTCAAGGTTTGAAGGAGTACTAGTATGGTCCATACATATCTCTATACCATTCACTTTTTTATTCGTGAAATCCGTTACTTATATAATAGGCTTAGAAAAGAGGCTTGTATCATATATTTCTCAAGCTTCAGTTTGAAAACCAACAAGAGATCCCATCCTTTTAGTTTTATTAAACATGTGTAGAAGCACAACTAAATGGCCTAACGTCGGAAGGATCCGATAAAACACCACTGATGTCGTCCTTCGTCTAAAACACAATTAAACTCTACACGAAGGGAGTGAAGTAGAGAGAGAGAGTCCTATGGACCTGTGGTCTAAGCTCTAAGTGTATCTCCACATCTACAGCGAGCTCGGACTCTGAAACATACATCAGAACCCACTATTAAATAAAATACTAACATCTCTATATGATGCATGCTCGTGGTATGTGCTTATATCATCAATATTTTCTAATAAGAAAAACAGTGCTAACAAACCTATAATTAAACATGAGGCACAAAAATTGAGACATAATAATAATAATAAATAAATAAATAAACAAGAAAATGCACTCATAGATAATTAGATAAATAATAAATACATAAACATGAATAATACTCTAATCATAAAATAATAATATAATTATACTATATAAATATAAGGGTAAACACGAGTAAATATCAAATAAACTAGTGTTCATAAATAAATAAATAAATAAATAAATAAATGACTAATATTAATTAATCATGAAGAATATTAATATAAATATTAAATATATGAACATACGCTTAAATATGTGTAAATAATAACACAAGTAAGAAATAATTAATAATTAATCAATTAATTAAATAAAATAAGATAAACATGAACAAAAATAATTTCTATGAATATATACATTATCAATAACAATAATTAGTCACATAATCATTCATCATAGTCAACAGATATATAAATAATAAGAAATAAATAATCATGAATAAATAAATAAATAAATAAACAAAATAAATAATAAATAAATAAAATATCATAAATCCAAACATGCTAAACAATGTGAAATGCATCAAACAATGTAAAGCTCTCGAATTTCCAAAAACGGTTGAGAAACGACAAAAAATGGGTTAAACTAAACCGAACCGAGATGAACCAGACCAAACCAAATGGGCTAGACCAACCCGGTTTGGGTTAACTGGAAAATGGGCTGGGTTGACTGGGTGGACATGAACTGCACCGGTGGACTCGGAAATGGGTTCACGGGCTGGTGAACAAGATTAGGCAAGTGGATCTAGACGCGAGCAGGCAGACACGAACATGCGAATGCAGCCCACGTAAATGGGCCTGATGAGGGGGCAGGGGTGGGATGGGGGCGGTGCCCGTTACCAGAAAATGTTGGCAGCAACACGGCTTGTAAAAGCCCAACTTTGGGTTACGATTTTACCGATTGTAGTTTTTTTTCGGTTCGGACGAGTCTCAATTTTAAGAATACGAGTATGAGGCCAAATAGCCGTATGAGTATGTTTTAGAGGCTGAGTATGCTCGACATGCATATGATAGTTTCAGTTATAATACAGTAGAACATGAGTCATCAGTGTATACACAAGGTATACATATAACTTTTATGAGTTAGCCAAGATTTTAGGCGTAAATCTATGTCGTTGCAATGTTTTGCATCTATTTGAGATTTTCTGGGTATTTCATTTGCATACAGTATAGGAATTTTGGATCACTCGATTATGCCCCTCTGGACCCATCTTGATTGAGTTCGCATTTGAAGCCCATTTAACCTTCTTGCCTCAATTCCCGCCATAGAGTTGCTTTTAGGACTTGAGTCAGTTTTGACTTTAGACGGTCTCGATCCTTGCTTTTTGTCTATGGGTATATTGCATATACCCATTGTTGGGCCCCACTAGGCCACGGTTTGTCAAATGTCCAGATTATGCCACATGACAAGATCTGAGCTGTACACTCAGCCTTAGCTTCAACCATTTATTCGAAGAGATTCCCACCATTTTCCATGGTTTGCACATTAGAGCCGGGCCACTTTGGCTCACTGTCGGTGAGACCTCGGCTCTCCTCTAGCCACCAAATCAGTACGACTGTGCCCATCTCGTGGCCAGATATCATTTGTACCCACCATTGCCAATGGCTCCGCCCAGTTGCCACCAGCGACAACATTTTTGTACTTGATTTCTGCTATCACTGCCACCCATTGAACCATTTTTCAGCGCTAGCGAGTATCCTCCGGCGAAATTGACCATCCTGACAATTTCCCCTCTCGAGAGATCTTCATTTTGAGACCACCCACGACCACCGATGCGGTTGTGATCATCGTCTCCGTACCCAGCGGCGATTTCACGCCTTTCTAGCCATTTTTCGGCCAGCCGACGGCCAGACCTTGCCCCATCCTCCCCTTCGTCGATCGCAACTAGCAACAACACCAGTCTCGCCGTCGTCGGCTTTTTCGGCGACGGCCACAGTTTCCCCTCCTCTGGCCCATTTACCCGGGTCGTGTTCGTCTATCCTCGTCAGTGTTCGCCTCCCTGCACCGTGTTCGCCTGCTCGCTCCGCATCCACTTGCCTAATCTTGTTCACCAGTCCGCCAACCCATGTCCAAGTCCTATAATCCAGTTCATCTCCGACTTGTCAACCCATACCATTTTCTAGGTAACCCAGAATGGGTTGGTTCAGCTAATTCAGTTTGGTCTGGTTCAGCTCGGTTCGGTCTAATTCAGTTTATTTTCGGATCATTTTCGTACGTTCTTGCACCGTTTTCGGTAATTCGAGAACCTCTATCTTAGTTTCGATGCATATTCACATGATCTAGCATGTTTAAATGTTGTGATTACTTTTCTTTATTTATTATTTTATTTATTTATTTCTTATTATCTATATATTTATTGATTATAATGCATGTTTATATGATTAGTTATTTTTATTAATGATATATTTATTTATTAATATTAGTCTTATTTATGCATTCTTCTATTGTGTAACTATGATATTATTATTATTATTATTCATAATTGATGAGTATTAACTATTTATTATTTATTGATTTATTATTTATTTAATTATTTAATTATTTATATACTTACTAACACGAGTATATTTGATATTTACTTGTGTTTAGTCGTATATTTCTATAGTATAATTATATTATTATTTTATGATTAGATTATTATTATTGACGTGTCTTTATTATTTATCTATTTATTCATGAGTGCATTTAGTTATTAGTTATTTCTTTTATTATGACTCGATTTGTGTGTTATATGTTTAGTTCTAGGTTTATTTAGCAGCCCTTTTTATTAGGATGTACTGATGATGTGAGCACACCCTACGAGCATGTATCATATAGAAATGTTAGTATTTTACTTAATAGTGGGTTCCACTATAGGTTTTGGAGTTTGAGCTCACTGTAGATGTGCAAACATGCTTTGAACTTGGACCACAGGTCTGTAGGACTCTTCTTCTCTACTCGACTTAAAAACATGGGTTGCCTCCCATGAAGAGCTAAAGTTATAATCATCAGCTTGACTATTCTAACATACCTATTATGGAGAAAGAGTAATGAAGATTCGGGTATAGGAACATTACCTCCAAGATAAAGCTTAAGTCTCTGCCTATTAACTTTAAAACTTGTGCCTGAACCTTCCTTGCAAATTTTAATAGCTCCCTGAGGGAATACTTGGTGGATGTTGAAAGGGCCTAAAAATGCATACCTCAAATGAGATGGAAGCTATTTCAACTCCTAGGTCGGTGGGACTTCAATGGAAGGCTTAATCATCGTCGATATTGATGGTTGCAACTTCAAAGGCTCAAATCTATCTTGACCTCAAGTGAATATTTAGGTAGAATTTAGCAAGTGCAAATACTCCACTTTCTCATCATCACCAGAATCATCAACATCAAAAACTTTTGTGGTTGCTAAAGGGTCAATAGGATAAATTTCCTCAAACATGGCTCATGAAGGAGAATGGACTGCATCAATATAAAACAATCATCTTCTGGTTCCGAATATTGCATAGCCTTAAAAACATTAAATACCATTTCTTCATTATCCACTCTCATTATTAATTCACCCGTAGCTACATCAATCAATGTTCTCCTAGTGCCAAGAAATGGTCTGCTGACTATAATTGCTATATTTGATTCTTCCTCTCTATCAACAATTACAAAATCAGCTAAGAATATAAATTTGTCCACCTTAACAAGTATATTTTCAATCTCCCCCTTCTGAAAAAATGTAGGAGCGGTCAGCTAATTGCAGATTAATCGTACTACCTTTTAACTGTCCCAAACACAACTTTTTGTATATAGAAAGAGAAATCAAATTCATGCTTGCCCCTAAGTCACATAATGCTTGGTAACAAGAATCCTGGCCTATGGCACAAGGAATAGTAAACTACCCTGGGTGTTTGAGCTTTAATGGAAGCTTCATTCGTAATACAACACTACACTCTTCATTCAAGGCAATTGTTTCAAACTCCTCTAACTTTTCTTCTTGGATAATATTTGCCTCATGAATTTATCATAGCTTGGCATCTTCTCTAGTACTTCAACAAATGGAATATTGATAGAAAGCTTCTTAAACACCTCCAAGAATTGCTAAAATTTGTTGTCTTGTTTACTTTTCTGTAGTCTCTGAGTATATAAAACTCTTGAGAACTAGTTATGTTGATCAAATGAACCCTTAAGTGGTAGGAATTCTACCAATCCATCCTTGTTTTCTTCATTTCGTTCAACCACCTCTGGGTTAACCATGAAAATTGGTATCTTTTAATTGTGAGGATTTTTCAATTCCTTACTACTTCTCAATATAATGGATTTACATTCTTTACCCTCTTCCCTAGGACTTTGAGTATCACTAGGGAGTCCACCTTGTGGTCTATTACTCAATACACTCAATCTGACCATTTGAGTTTCCAAATTCCTCATTGAAGCCTGTTGACTTTGTGTAAATTGTATGAACATATCCTCCATAGTTGGTTTCTTTTCTTGAGGTTGTACTTTGTTCTGCTGAAAATCGGGAGGAACTTGTTATTGTGGACCTGACATTGAGGCCTGGTTGCCTCCCCATGCAAAGTTCGAATGATTCCTCCATCCTGCATTGTAAGTATTGGAATAAAAATTGTTTTGCTCTCTAGAATAGCTTCCAACAAAATTTATTGATTTAGGATTGTTGATACAATGCTCAGTAGGATGTCCTTCACCACACCACTCACACTTAGTTGCTATCATGCTCACTTGAATTCACATTAGAATTCATCCCTAAAACTTGAATTTGTTTTGACAGAGCAGCCACTTGTGCAAACAAAGGGGTCAATGTGTCCATTTCGAGAATACTTCCACTCTTCTTCCTCATTACTCTGTCCTATCCCATTTGATAATGGTTAGATGCCAGCTTTTCCAATAATTCATTTGCTTTTCTATATGATTTGCTCATAAGGGATCCATTGGCAGTAGCATCTACAATGGATTTAGTTTGTCCATGGAGTCTATTATAAAATGTTTGAATTTGAACCCACGGGGGAATTCCATGGTATGGGCACTTTCTTAGTAAACCCTTGAACCTCTCCATTGCATCATAAAGCGATTTGTTATCCACCTGAACAAAAAAAGTAATATCAATAAGAAAATTGACAATTTTAGATGGTAGAAAGTATTTAAGCAAAAATATTCTCGCTAATTCATCCCAAGTGGTGAATAGAATTAAGCGCTTGTGAATTCAACCATAATCTTGCATTTTCGGCGAAAGAATATGGAAATAATCAAAGCCGGACAGCTTCTTCAGACACTTGATTCATTTTAAATTTATCACAAATAGCAATAAAATTGAGCAGGTGCGAATGAGGATCTTCATGCACCAATCCTACAATTGTCCCATAGTTTGCAGCATTTGGAACATCACTGGTTTCAACTCAACGCTATTTGCTTCAATCGTTGGCCTGAGAATGCTTAAATGCAATCCGTCTAAAACAGGAAGAGCAAACTCTTCTAGAGCTTTTGTGTCATCATCATTGGCTGCTAGTGGAAGATTATTAATCCTCTGCCCTGCCTCCATTGCTCTCCGAACTCTAGCCTCTTGGCATAGTCGCCGACAAGTTCTCTAGATCTCTGGGTTATATGGCTCTAGATCCTAAGTACCTTCTCCTTGCATGCACTATGCAATACCTAATTAAAAAAACTTAAGACAAGATGAGAACAATTTAAGCAAACAATCAAACTAATTTCTATAAAATCAAATATAGTTTAATTCCCCAGCAACAGAGCTAAAAACTTGATGTTGGAAATTGTAACGCAAGTGCACGTGCCGAATCAAGTAATAAAAGGAATAAGAAAGTATCGTCCCACGAGGAATTATTACTAGAAGTTTTAAATTGCCAAAACTAATTTAATTAATTGTGTTTAAATAAAAATGAATTTAAAGAGTGATTAAATTATAGATTAAGGCTAAACTAAGCTAAAATGCAATATTTAAACCAACTATTAACTTCAAGATGACATACCTCTCGTTGTCAGCAATCGGTGATGGCTAGGGTTTCGTCGTGCATCTCGGAGATCGATTTCGGCACTCGGTGGCACTTGAAGTTCGATCAGGTTTGACTAGTTGAGTTCGGCGGAAGATCTGAGCAAATTCCAGCAAATCTGATTTTCCATTAGGTTTTTGGCAGTTTTCTCGATGGGTTTCGGTGGTTTTTCGGCAACTTTCTGGTGGTAGACTTCGGCGGCGTCTACTAGCGGGATATTGGTGGTATGGGGTACTATTGGCACCAGCTCGGTGAGCTCGACACATCTACGGTGTCAACACGGTTGGCGAAGGTGACAGCTCACCGGAAAGGGGCAAAACAGGGGTGGTCGGTGGTTGGTGATGAGATCCGGTCGGGATGGGCGGCGATGGGCTCTGCTCCGGTTGGGGAAGGGCGTTGGAGGGTCGACAATGTTGAGGCGGCAATTGGATGGCGGCAGCGATGGTCACAGGCGGAAGAATCGAGCAACAGGAGCGCGGTCTAGGATGTGGCTCCCTCGCATCGTGGAGGCCTGACCGCAGCTGGGCGTGCTCAGGGTGGCACGAGAACGGCACAGCAGGGCTCGACGGCGTCAATTGGCAGCAGTGTGATAGTTGGAGGCAGTGTTGATGGCATCCATAGGAGCGGCATTGGGGGTTCAGGGGAGAAGGTGCCGAGGGAGGGGAGAAGAAATGGTTCGGTGGCGATATCGTAAATAAAACTTGACTCGACTCCAACTTGATTCAAAAATAATAACTAACTCGTAATAAATCCTTAAAAATTTCTAGAAAAAGGGGAAAATCTCATAAAATATAATACACACAATACTACCATAATGACATGTTCTATAACTAATAGCCCACCCAAATTGCTCTATAGTGCGGCCTAATGTGTTATTCGGCCTAAAAATAATTCTACAATTAAATACATAAAAATATATATTGCATACTTTCATATATTCTGATAACTTATTTCTCACCATCTTTCTGACGTTGTCATCATATATTCCCTCATCGCACATAACTCACGGTTGGCCTCGACTCCGCATGTTGTTCATGAAACTGACTCGACTCGAACCAACAGTTGAACCGACTAGTCCGCTAATTTAAAACTTTGATTTGAGTCACGGGTTTTACAACCTTCCCTCCTTTTAAAAATTTTGTCCTCGAAATTTTATATTAAGGTGGCTTCACTCTCGTAGCTATCTTCTAAATCTAAAATCTAAAGCAGGATGCGGCACACGTCTGCCGTATCCTCCAATGCTTCAGCAATTGTAGTTGTGTCAATCCCCACTGCCCATGGTGGTGTCGAAGTAGACGGTCCTACTGCATTACTCTTTGATCCAAGGCAGGTTGTTCTTGTCCTGTCATGGCAACCATCATCCCTCTCTCATTCAAACCCGTCTGTTGCAGTCTGGGTGA
>JAURVB010000930.1:0-29918 GCA_033002965.1 Piper betle
TTTCTTTGTTTCTGGACACCAAGAACGACTAGCCTTTCACACCAGAGGTGAATCCCCATAAATGTTGCCTTCTTTTGTACATCTTGGATCCAGCTTTGATTCCTTCTCGTGGTAATATGCAGTGGAACCAAACACATGTAAGGAATTATAATCTGTAGTGAGGCTTTCCAGACCAGTTCTCCAATGGAGTTTTACCACCAATAGCAATAGATGGTAAACGATTAATAAGGTGACAAGCATATACCAAAGCCTCAACCCAAAATTTTTGCCTCGACACCAGCAACGTCCTGGACTTTCTCAACAACGTTCGATTCATTTTCTGCACCCATTCTGTTGTAGTGTATTTTTGACAGTGAAGTGTCTGACAATACCTTCATCTTCACAGACCTTTTGAAATGGATCATTTTTGAATTCTCCACCATTGTCTGTCACGAAGACGTTTGACTCTTCTGCCTGTTTGAGTCTCCACCATCTTTTCCATTTCAGGAAAATTCCCAACACTTCATCCTTCGTCTTCATCGTATATACCCAAACTCTCCGGGAAAAATCATCAACAAGGAAGCATAATAGTGTTTACCTCCCAACGAAGTTGTCTTGGAAGGCCCCCACACATCTGAGTGAACATAATCCAAAATACCCTCAGTATCATGGATTGCTGTTCCAAATTTCACCCTTGTTTTCTTCCCTTTGATACAGTGCTCGCAAAAATCTATTTTGCAAGCCCGAGCTCCTTTTAATAATCCTTGATCTATCAATAGTTTTAAAGATTTTTCTCCAGCATACCCCAAGCGCATATGCCATAACCTAGTTGCTTCTGACTCCTGATCATCAGTAGGAGTTGTTGTCGCTGTTGCTTCCCCAACAATTGTATTACCCATAAAATAATACACATTGTTTCTTCTTCGGATCCCCTTCATTATCACAAGTGCACCGGAGATGATCCTCATTATCTCATCTTTTGCCCTTACTTCGAAACCTTTTGACTCTAAGGTTCCCACAGAGATGAGATTCTTCATCAAATCTGGCACATAATGAACCCCAGTTAAGATTCTGGTTGATCCATCATGATTCCTCAAGTGAATTGAACCAACTCCATATGTGACAAGAGGGACATTATTTGTTGTGTAGACAATTCCACCCTTTAGTTCTTTAAAATCAAAGAACCATTCTCGATTGGGCGTCATATGATGGCTACAAGCAGAATCTAGCAACCATGCACTAGAATTGCTAGTTGATGCAGCAATTGAAAGGTCTGAGTCTGCATCATCACACTCAGCAACATTTGCAGCAGCTTTTTCCTTATCAAATTTGCCTTTATTTTTCAGCTTGGGACAATCTTTCTTCCAATGCCCTTTTTCTCAACAAAAGGCACATTTATCTTTACTTGGTCTGGACTTTGACTTCGACCTTCCCCTTCTTCCTTTGTTCTGACTCTGCGATTGGCCTCTATCCACAACAAGAGCTTTTGCTTCTGCACTTGTATTTTCTTGCTTTTCTTTCTTTCTTAATTCATAACTATACCAGGCAGCAGTTACTTCACTAAGAGACACAACAGCCTTCCTATGAAGAGATCCCAACAACATCAGAGCCAAATCTTCATCTTCAAAACTCACATCCATATTCACCAGATCAGTTACTAGCTGATTGAAGCTAGTAATATGGTCATTCAGAGAGGTACCAGGAACATAATTGAAGCGGAACAATCTCTTTTTCATATAGAGCTTGTTTTGACTGCTTTTCTTCAAGAATTTCTCCTCCAGTGCCTTCCATAATTTACTTGCAGAAGTTTCTTTAGAAAATGCATACCTCTGCTCTCTAGAAAGACACGTTCGAATGGTACCACATGCCAATCTATTTATTGTCTTCCATTCTTTCTCCTCAATATCATCTGGTTTCTCTTCTTCAATGGCAATGTCTAGACCCTGTTGAAAAAGGGCATCAAGAACCTCACTTTGACACATGCCAAAATGACCGGTATCATCAAAAATCTCCACTGCAAATCTTGCATTTGTCACAGTAGTTCTTGCCAAAATTGAAGATGAAGCTGTGACCTTCGATGTGGATTCTTTTGGGTTGTCTGCCATTTCTGCTACAAAGTCTATTTAATAGCTGTTAATGCGGAATACCAACTAGCCCAAGGAAATTTTTCTGATGTGGAAGATCAGCGTAAGCCGCAACCACAGAGCATACTAAAATAAACCAAGAGCTCAAAATGTCAACTGGCCAAAGGAAATTTTTTGATGTGAAAGATCAGCGTAAGCCGCAACCACAGAGCATACTAAAATAAACCTTGCTCTTGATACCAATTGTTGTGAAAACTGGGTAATTTTCACCAAAGATAACTAGTTCACTTTGAGAACTATTACCTAGATGACTAGCGTGAAAACTATTGTACTAAAAATTACCCCAAGATAAAATTCTCAGGAAAGTGTGGTGGGACACACGGTCCGCTTAAAAACCAACTCCTAGACAGAATTTTATCAAGTAATTTAAATAGCACAATAATTAACAACAACTATACCCGATAATAGCTATTAAATAGACATAAAAGGAACAAAAAGAACACCGGAATTTAACGAGGCTTACGTCCTCGGACACTACAAAAATAATATTTCAATAATCAAAAAAATATTACAAAAGGAGAGAAAGAAAACAATTTACTAAAGAAAGAAGGATAGAGATTTTGGGATGTCAAGAATCAAAAGGAGGAGCCTTATTAATAGGAGAAGACTCCTCCCAAACCCACAAAACTTTAGAAAGGGAGGAGCCTTATTTATAGGGAGATGACTCTTCCCAAACTCAGCAAAACTTTAGATATGAGACTTGATTTTAGCATACAACACATGACACTGTAAAACCAACCAACTAATCCTTTGAAACACAAAACTGAACAATAAAATGAAGAGAGCATACTTGATATATAACTCAACCATCAATAAGAAAGGAACTACTCCAGAATCCACGCACATCAAGAGAAAGAGGAAGACATTGAATATCAACTGTCGTAAAGTGGTCCACGAGACTAAACTCAAGGCATTTTCATCCAATTAGCCAAGGGATACGTGATCCAACATAAATCACATAAAAGAAGATAATTCAATGAAGTTGAAAATACCTTACGCCCATACTCATTAAATCCCATAGAATAAGTAACCGAAACAATAATGCATTGATGAAAACTTTTCATCCACACACAAATCAAGGATAAAACCCACTATCTGTTAGAAGAACATGTGATCAACCATGAAAATTCAACCTGCTACCCAATACCTAAAAAGAAAAAAAGAAAAAAAAAGGCTATAAAGCCCGAAAACAAGAGAAACATTGAAATCGCAAGAGGGTTCACATTCACCGCATCCAAGCTTGGCGCTCTTGTACTTGCTACAAGTTCTGAGGAACTCCAGCAACGTGGCCGATTGGTCGAAGCTCTCCAGCTCAAACCTCTCTCCATTCACAGCAAACACCAACTTCTGCTTTTGCGGTGGATGCTTGTCCTCTGCCTCCATCAACTCCATGTTAATAGAATGTCTCCGAAAGGACAAAGGTGGTATGTTGAAATCAACCTTCTGAGCTAACAACAAAGCTGCAGTCGGCTTTTTCTATCGATGGGTTGTTAGTCATGGCCTCATGGGATCATCACTTCTCAATCTCAGCCCCTTACTCTTCCTTCATTGACATGTACATACGTTCATTCAAATGTCATGATGTCGTTCCTGCATGAAGAGCAAATTGAGTTAGATATATGATTTTTAAAACAAGTGGAGTAGGAAGAGAGAATTTTGTTGCTTCCCTTTTTCATTGAACAATTCCCCTTTACAAAAAAAAGGACTACTTTAGGAAATCTAAGGGCAAGATCAAGCATTGATCATGTATAAAAACTAAAAATGATTTTTTAATTAAAAATGATGATTGAGAGAAACCCATCTCATATGATATATGCCAAAAGTATTGGTTACATGAACTTTAATTTATTTATATAAAAGAGCTTTATCACAAAGGAGATTTTCATTTTTTAATTATCAGTATAACCACTTTAAAATTTGTTGTCTTTAATATCTTTTAATTATTCGTTTGGTTGGCATAAAATTAACGTAAATAACATAAAAAATTTTAAATAACCACCTATACCAAAATAGTATATTTATAAAAAATATAATTATATTAATCAATTTATATATCAATTAAATACAATTACATAAAAAAAAATTATGCTTACTTTTCTTGCCTATCTGTGTGCACTTGAAGAGATGTGGTTGCGTGGGTCAACTAGTTGATCAAACTGCAGTTATAAGAGCATAATTCGATCGTCTTGACTCTTGCAGCTTGAGTCTTTTAATGCCACCATTGATCGATATTTTTTTCAAATTTATTTTTATATAATAACTAAATAAAATTAACTAAAGTAAACTTTTATTTAAAATAATTTATTTATTTTGATCCAAAACTATCGTGGGTAGTAGTTTGTCATAATTATAAACTAAGTAAAATATTACGTTTGCACAACTTATATTTGAAATATGTTTTAATTTTATACATAATAAATAATAATAAAATAAAATATGATAATATTATAACTTAGAAATATAATTTTACTTTAAAGATAAATTTTATTGGATGAGAAGAAAAACTATAATAATTTTTTTATTCGTCACCGTCAGACCTCCTCTTATTTTACTTCTTATTAAAGTGTATTTTTATTTTTTTATTAATAAAAATAAAAATTAAATTTATTAATAATTATAAATGATTCTCCTAGAATTGAAAACTATCTTCCCTTAGAAAAAGCTCATAATTTTCCCTTGCTAAATGTGAGGATGAGAAAAAAATGTGAGTGAGAAAAAGGTAAAAATCATCCGCCCTACCGAATTCCGAACCAACAACCATACGACAGGATTTGTGTGAGACAAACTATGGTCCTCCTCTTGAGCATCTATGTAATTAATTTAAATACTTATTATTACTCTTCACCTTTTCCCCTCGTCCTTTCCCTTCTCTCCCCACAAAACAAAGAGCAAATTTTGACTTTGTTAATGTCTATCCGTCTGCATCTACAGCAAATGCTACTCCCTCGTTTGTGAATGCTTCGATTCTGGACTCCCCATTCTCATTCAATTTTACGACGCCTCCTTTACCAACCCATAAACCAACCTCATATTTGATTCCTAGTATTCATAAATAATAATAATATATAATATATTATAATTATAATTGATTGATTCTTTACATATGCGCAAGTGTAAATCAACACCATAGACTCTACTTTGGTTGCAGGAGCAATTTAGGCCATGTTTCTCCCCAAACCCGATTCTCCTCTCGTCACCAACCGTCTCCACCGCTTCCTCACCCGCCCAGCCTCCACCCGCCCTTCCCTCCTCCAAGTCCACGCCCTCATCCTCGTCTCCCACAACGCCCATTGTTGGGATTTTAACAACCAAAATCCCCAATCATCATGTTGTGTGTGTTTTGACAAGGCAAACCAATACAAGATAACCAAAAAATATGAGATGAGTAAAATTACTCCCAATTACAAATCATAGACAAAAGGTAGAGAAATGATAAGAAATAAACTACAGTTGGTCTTGTCGAAGAACCCAAACTCATGTCTTCTCCTCACAACGAACAATTCCTCTTTCTTCTCTCACATGCACCACCAATGGTGACCCTGTCTAGATCTGTAACCGCAACCTCTAACTGGAACACACTCCAATTAGGAATACCAACCTCTAACTGGAACACACTCCAATTAGGAATACCAACCTCTAACTGAAACACACTCCAATTAGGAATACCAACCTCTAACTGAAACACACTCCAGTTAGGACCGATACACACATCACCATGAGGAGAGGCTACCATGAGGAGAGGCTCTCCCTCCTCTAGAGAGAGGGAGAGCCTCACTATAAAACCCTCACAGTGAAACACACAATGATACACTCAGTTCTGTTGTACTCTCTCCTGTTCTATTCTCTCACAATACAACTATATATATAGGAAAAGAAAACCAACCTCGTAAATACCAAGAGTCAAAATACTAAATACTCATCGTCTTCAGCAATTCTTTTGAATTCCTCATACCTCTTGGAATAACTCCATGTCTTTACGATTCCCCATATAGTTGCATGTCTTCTCACATCCATCGTATGATGAGGGACCCTAACAATTCTCCCCTCCCGAATCATACGGAACACACTAGGGTTGGTTTCAACATCCTCACATGGAAAAGAGATACAACCCTTCTAATCTCCCCTTTTCGACCTATGTGAAAAACTCCTTAAAAAATCTTCAACTCTGCACCACTCGTCGAACATCAGTTGAACTTGAAGCACCATTATCGACCACTTGACGACTGCCATCACATGAGGAGGGAAATATTTTAACACATCTCCCCTCCCGACTCATGTGAAATGTCCTCTATCTCCCCTGATTGGAACTCGTAGCACATCTCCCATACTCGTATAGATAAACACTCTATCTCCCCTGATTGGAACTCGTAGCACATCTCCCATACTCGTATAGAAGAAACTCCTTTGCTAGCACCGTCGAAACATCATCTTGAAAAAACAAGACAAACCTCCACAGGCCATGAACCACAGCTACACGAATCAAAGCTCTGATGCCACTTGTTGGGCCCTTTAGGCCCCCACCCAAACTCCGAAACCACTATTGGACCCTTCGGGCCCCAAAAGGACTTTAAACTACCAAAGGAAACTCGCAATAGGTGTCACGGGCCTCTCTTAATCCAAAAGTTAACTCAAGGAGTAAGGCTTTCCCATTAGCGTATATACAAGTCACCAACAACCTCTACGACCTAGGGACAAACCCAACACCCATAACCCATTCTTCGCCGCCAAGCTCATCCACCTCTACGCCCGCTTCCGCCGCCCGCCCGCGCATATTGGACCTGGAGGTCCCGTCCGCTCCCCGCGACACCTTCCTCTGGAACTCGCTCATCAAGTCGTACGCGTGCGATGGCGATTTCGAGAATGCGGTTGAGGTGTACGCGCAGATGCGTGCTCGGGGCGTGCCCCTTAGCTGCTTCACCGTGACGACGCTGGTCTCGGTGTGTGCCGAGTTACGGGATTTGGGCACCGGTGGAGCTGTTCATGGTGTTTGTGTGAAGGTTGGGTTGTTTGGGGGTGTTGTCGCTGTTGGATCGGCTTTCGTACATTTATATTGTAGGTGTGGGTGTGTCGTGGACGCCCGCATGGTGTTTGATGAAATGCCGGTGAGAGATGTGGTTGCGTGGACGGCTTTGATAATTGGGTATGTGAGTAATGGGTGTAGCGAAGAGGCTCTGGTTTGTTTGGGTGATGCGTTCAGAGCTGGGGAAGACGGGGAAAAGCCGAACTTTCTGACAATTGAAGGCGGGCTTCTGGCTTGTGGGAATGTTGGATCGAAGGGAAGCTCTTTCATTGTTACAGTGTTAAGACTGGGATTGTTTGTTGTGAGTTTGTTAGGTCCTTAGTTCTGTCCGTGCATTCGAAGTGTGATTGTGCCGATGAAGCTTATATGGCTTTGCTCGAATTGCCGAGCAGAGATGTGGTTTCATGGACTTCTGTTGTTGGCGCTTATGCTAGAAAGGGGTGCATTGCAGTATGCTTGGGATTGGTGTAGTTTATGCTTTCCCAAGGAGTTGTACCAGATGGGATTCTTGTGAGCTGTTTGCTTGTGGCTGCTGGAAATTTCAGTAATGTGACAGAAGGGAAGGCATTGCACGGGTTTGTGTTGAGGTACGGATTCGAGTCTGATGCCCTAGTTGGTACTTCCTTGTTGTCTATGTATAGTAAATTCAGATGTATCTGTTTGAGAATGTATTACGCGGGATGCTGCAAAAAGACGTGGTATCGTGGAATCACATGATTATTGGATATGGGAAGATGGGACTTAATTACAAATGTATTTAATTCTATAGAAAGGTGCAATATCTTGGTTTGAAATCTGATGTGGAAGTTTTGTAGCTGCTATATCATCATCTTCAGCATTGAGAGCTTTGCATTTGGGCCGCAGTCTCCTTTGTTTTGCTGTAAAGCAGGAAATCGTTAAAGATGCAGGGGTTGGGAACTCAATTCTTGCATTTTATGGAAAGTGCAGAGTTTCCGTGCGGCTGAGGAAGTGTTTAAGTGGATGATTAAGGATAGTTTCTTGGAACACTCTAATGGCGGCGTATGCTCATGGTGGGATGGCAAAGAGGCTTTAGCTGTTTATGTTCAGATGCTCTTAGGAGATGTTAAGCCTAATTCAACAACTTTCTCAGTTATGCTATCTGCTTGTTCCGATCTTGCAGAACTGGACTATGGGCAGAAAATTCATAATCATATAAAGGAAGCTGGTTTGGAGTTTGATGTGGCAGTTGGGACGGCACTTGTAGATATGTATGCAAAATGTGGGCAATTGGATACTTCTAAAGAAATCTTTCGCCTCCTTCCTGAAAAGGATGTTATTTCTTTGAATGTTATGGTTGCTGCTTATGGGCTTCATGGTAGAACAGAAGATGCAGTTAATATGTTTAGAGAAATGGAGGATATAGGAGTAAAACCTAACGAAGTTCCCTTTCTTGCTGCTCTTTCCGCTTGTAATCATGGAGGGTTAGTTGAAGAAGGCAGATATTTATTTAATAAGATGAAAGATCAATATTGCATAACTCCCTCAGAAAAACACCAAGCATGCATGGTAGATCTCCTTGGCCGATACATGAAACTTCCTCTTCTCCTGATGGTGCCACTTGGGGATCGTAATTATCTTTACGTCACTTAGATTAGGTGCATGTTGCCGTGAAACTTCAATACAAAAATCCCAGTGTCGGATGGTTGACGACATGGTTGAACTAAATCTGTGTTGTGCCATATGATTTAAGTCTGTAAATGCAATGTCTACAGTAGAAGATGTTAATCCCAAACTGGAAGAGGATTATGATTGGAGCATAACAGGTTATGAATCATAGTTAAGCATTGACAGGCCTTTGGATTTGGTTCAAGTGGCATGGCTACCCTATCTTGGACCCTGAGTGTCTATTAACCTTCTTTTCTGGTTGTTGGAATAGGTCAACTAGCTCTCTTTCCTTCTTGCTTTCCCAGTATCTTGTTACATTTTATCTCTGCATTTGTGTAATATTTTCTTTATGTAATTTGCTTGCCGGTGGATGGCCGTACTTGAATCTACATTAGAGCTACTAGGTGGTCAAAGAACATTGACTTCATGATTAAAGTTTGTCAATCAAAGCATCTTTTTTTTGCTCTTGTAAATTTATTTTTCCTACAAATTTTCTGTGCTGCTCATGGTTCTTGGAATCTCGTTAGATAAAAACTGGTCAATGTGCGATGCTTTCCAAGTTATAGAACTCATGCGGGCATCCTAAATTGGCATTTGGTCGATGAGATGATGATTTCTTGGTTGATTTTACACTGGCATTCATTATCCTAGCTGCTGCGGAGATTGTTGGCTTGTTATGAAATGCCATATTCGTGGGGAACTTGTTTACTCAGGTAGCCTTTTGTGGGAAACTTGCTGTGCAAAAATTTTACTAGGGATAAATTTGCTCAACCAGGAAAGATTTAAGGTCGTATTTGTAAAGTATAAGTTACGAGAACAACTTTGCGGCTCAAAAATAAAACAACTATACCAGAAGCAATACATGTTTCCACAAGGAATTCATATCTTCATTTTCTGCTTACAGTTCTGACCTAGAATGGATTGGGTAGAAACTGAAATGTTTAGATTGCACTTCAGTGTCAATTTTACATGCTTCTTGAGTAGATGCAGAATCTTTAATTTTCCATCCAATCTGGTGAAAGTCGTCACAGGCAGGGTGTCGACAGCTAGCTCATTTGCGAAGTCTTTGTCCACGGCCAGATTATCTGCCATAACAATTAGCGAAACATTCATGTGCATGGTCCTCCTTGCCCTTGCTTTCCCAGATGGGCTAATAGCATTCCCAACCGTTCTTCCATGGTAAATGACTGAGCTTGTGGTATTCTTGAATATGAATGTAACTACATTAGGATTCTTCACGGTAACGTCAGCTCTGGCGGACATATTGACTGCACTTGCGAGGCTGTTTATCTGTAGATTATTTATGACCACCGAGTTCAATCGGATCTGTGGCTCTTTTATTCTGAATGCAGTGAGAATAAGGATAAGCATGAGCAGTCCAAGAAAAACTTTGGTTGTGATGCAGAGGATGACACAGAAGATGCAAGGGTGCATAAGGATATGCTTCTTGAGAAATGATTGCTGAGATGGCTCTCCTTCACCAAGCCGCTGTCTTTCTGATATTGGTGTCAAGGGCCTCACAGATTCCATTCTTCGCATAACTGCTTCCAGGATGAGTCTGAGGCTTGATTCTACTGAATCAGAGGGAATTGGCTGCTTAAGATTATGGGCACAGGCAAATTGTACATGGTTGTTTTAAAGTATGAACCAGTGGTTGGTCTTGGCGTGTTTTCAATGAGGTATACTCTCTACATTTTATTGTCTTTATGAGAATGGATTGGTTCTGCTACAGATGTTTTCATCCATGGCATGAAAAGCGTGGCATGACCAACTTCTGCGCTTTAGTAAGAGCCAAGAGGTGCCAGGGGTCTACATTCTCTTGGTTAACAATTCAATGACTCGGTGGTTGCAAGTGTGCTCAACTGTTTTGTCCAGAACAACCATAAAAATTCTTGCATACCCGTGTGCTAGGCATGGCAATGAGTATACAAGGTCGTTATTATTTCCTTCTATTGTCACGAATTAAATTAGGTGGCTTTTTTTGTGGTATCTATGCTGATATATATATAGTTTGCTTTTTGCCCCCTTCCGTTCTTGCTATTTTGTGGTTGAAGAGATAAAAGTGCACTTTCTTTATTGGTGCAAATTCAATTCGTTTGTGATTAACATTCTATATTATTAATCTTTGCATGTGTTTGCATGTACGGGACTTCCCATTAAATTATTTGAGCTCCATCTTCTGCTAAATGATCTAACATTTTCAGCAGTTATATTTCTTTATGTCGAACACCACTTTCTTCCCTATGTTATATATATATATATATATATATATATATATATGAGAGCTAATTGGGTGAGTAGGGAAGGGGCAGATTTTTTGCCCTAAAATTTGATCTGAGCCATCCAATTACAAGGATCTGGTTGGAACTAGCTGCTAGTGACACATCAAGGATGTAACACCCCATTTTGGTTCACTCGTGAACCAACCTGAAAAATGCTATCGACAACCGAACTATTCACTAATCTATTTGATTTGGTTAAACCGATCCGGATCTACCTTCGGTGTCTCAAGGCGGTGATGCAAACATACAATGTATGGATATGATGTTTAAATTCTAACGTTGTTGTAGATGCATGCTATGATATACAAATCATGTATAAAACAAACCAAATAAGTGAAAAGTTTTAAAAAAAGTAACTATTTTTAAAACAAAATAAATAGAGTTCCCCCTAAAAGTACAATAAGGACCACCCTGTCAACAAGTAGTATATATATATATATGTATATATATATATATATATATATAACAATGAAACGCAGTCAAAACATAAGATTTCTCTCAACATTTCAATTCCCTTTATTTTTGATTTTCTAAGCCGAGTCTAAACTCCATTGCTCAACCTCTTCATTTCTTTTCATAGTTTTCATTCACATGCACAATATTTTGTCCATTCACAGAAATAACATTCAAATTATGTTATTCAAAACATTTTCACATTTAACATCATTAATTACATTCAGTAGGTATATGTATGAGCAATTTCATTGTTACTCCTTTGTAGTCGACAACGTTAATCCTCAAGGTTCTCACCTACATAGATAATAGAAAAATGTCAATAACCAGTATTATCGATCAAAAAATAACTAATAATAGATTGACATGGGAGAGTTGACCCTCTTGAATGAAAACATTCTTATTCTTCCTCTTAGAATATCTCATAAGAGCATTAATTAGAAGCCATCGACCTCATGCGACAACATCCCTTTTCTTTATCATCTCATTCTTTGGCAACTTTAAAACTATCCCTTATGTCTGTTCTTTCAGCCCTTAACATTCTCTATATCACTTTTGACCTTGAATACAGAAGCCAAATACTCTCATACATGCGCCTTCAGTTCCCTTTGAAATCATAAGTCTAAACATGCACTACATAACAGTACATATAAACCTCCACACTTTTCTGAGTTTGAAGAACTCAAAGGTGAAGTTATCAGGATCCCTTGGGAATGAAACAAACGCTCACCAAATCCAGAGCCCGCTTTGACAAACATGTGCTCTATCTCAAGATGCAGTTGTTGGTTTTTCCTTTTCTACATTTCACTGAAAACTCAAAAAAACTATATGTACATAAGCCTGGGTAAAGATTGTAATATAATAGGTTCGAAGGCATCATGATCTGGATCTGAGTTTTTGAAAATAAACTCGAGGGATCTCATCATTGAGGGTTAATAATCCAAAAATTTCATGCAACTAGATGGCCCGTGTGGAGTGGGATACAATAAATCCACCACTTGACACGTTTACTTACCTTTTAAAACAAAACACAATAGAGTGTAGAAGTCAAACCAGAAGCGAGTTCTAAATGAACCTAGTAGAAGCTCCAATCGTGTCCACACGCCTAGGTGACGAGCTCCTATTCTGTACCTACACATCAAACTAAAAGCTAACGCATGTTTATAATGCATTCACATATCTTATAGCACACACACACATCAAGGTACAACTCATATTAAATCATACATCAATCCATATCAGATGTTCTAGGCCATATTGTATTTAATTAACATTACCTGCTTAATTTACTTAATTAGTTCCTTAGCATTCATTTTAATACAATTCAATCACATAATTTATTTTTATTTACAATAAAAATATTTAACACATCAATCAATCAATCCTAGCATGTAGTGTAATAATTATTTGTAAAACCCGTGACTCGAGTCAGGGTTTTACGTTCTGAACCAGTCGGTTCGACCGTTGGTTCGAGTTGAGCCAGTTTCATGAACCGCGTGTTGAGTCGAGACCAGCCGTGAGTTATGAGCGATGAGAGTCAGGTGTACCTGAATATATGATGATAACGTCGAGAAGATGGTGAGATATAAGTTATCAGAATATATGAAAGTATGCAGTATTTTTCTTTTTATATGTTTGATCGTAGAAATAGTTTTAGGCCGAATAACGCGTTAAGGCGCGTTGGATTATATTCGGGTGGGTTATTAGTTATAGAGCATGCCATTTGGATGTTGTTGTGTTTGTTTTATTTTATGGAATTTTTCCATATTTTTCTAGATTTTTTAGAATTTATTACGAACTAGTTATTATTTTGACTCGAGTAGGAATCGAGTCAATACTTATTTACAGAAACTGCCATTGAGGGTATTTTTCTCCCTCCCGACACTTCTTCACCCAAACCCCCGCCGCCGTCAACGCCGTGCTGCTGCCGATCGACGCCGCCCCGCCTTGCCGTGCCGTCGCCGGTGCCGCCACGACCAACCCCGGCCGGCGATCGCCTGCCAGCGCGCCGTCGCAACTCCATGAAGTCGCCTTGGCCGTCACCACTCCGAGCCTGATTCGGCCGCCGTCTGGGCCGCGCCATCGCCGGTATGACCCCGACGACCACCCCCTCACCGTCGCCGACATTTCCCCCACCATCCCGAGCGCCGTTGAGGCCGGCTGTAGCCTCGATCGGAGCACACCGCCTCCGTCGCCTGTTTCCAACGCCGCCGTCGACGGCCATCGCCACCCCGGCTGCTTTGTTTGACACCACCATTGGACCAAGCTCGTCGAGCTGGTGCCGATAGACCCCCTGACTGCCCCGTCCCGAATCGTCGCCGAAAAACCGCCGGAGTCCGCCGGAAAACCGCTAGCACTCGTCGGAAAACCACCGGAAAATTGGATTCATGGGAAATTCGCCGGATCATCCGCCGAACGCACCTGGTCCAATCTGATCGGACTTCGGACGCCACTAGGTGCCGAGTTCGAGTTTCGAGCCACGAAACGGAAACCCTAGCCGTCGCCGATTTTCGACGATGCTAGGTATAATTTATTTTAATTTAATTATTTAAAAATGTTAATTATTAGAATTGCATGGCATGATTTGTGTGTGTGTTATAATAATATATATAAATGTAGATTTGATTAAGGATAAAATATGAAATTTGTTTGATTGAGTGGTGTTAAAAATGGAGGCTAAGAAATTAATTAGGGTAACTAGGTGATGATCATGATCTAATGCAAACTAGCCTAAGTAGACTTGCTAGAATTGATATAGGTTAATGTGTGTTGATTGATGAGTGATTGTGTTGATTGTGTGTGCATGCTATAGGATGTGTGATTCATCATGCGGGCGTTAGTTTTTAGCTTGATTGTGTAGGTACGGTGTAGGAGCTCGCCGCCTAGGCGCGTGGACCCGTTTGGAGCTTCTACCAGGTCCGTTTAGGACTCGTTCTCTATTTTACGCTACTCTCTTGTGTATTTGATTTATTATGTGCAGGACGAGTTAAGTGGCATTTTATCGAATCCCACTTAACTCGGGCCATTTAGCCAATAGTTCTTTTTTGGATTAATAACCCTCGAGGATGAGATCCCTCGAGTTTATTTTCGAACTTCAGATCCAGCTCACGTTGCCTTCGAGCCTATTGTATAAATCCCAACCCAGACCTATATATATGTATAGTTTTCGCGTTTTTGTGAGAGATTGAATGAGGAAATCCGATTACCGTGCTACGCGAGCGGGCACGTGTGAGTCGATAGTGGGCTCTGGAATGGGGTGCAAGCTGTTTCATTCCCGAGGGATCCTGACAACTCCACCTTTGAGTTCCTCAAACCCGGAGAAGTGTGGAGGTTCACGGGTACTGCATTGCAGCGCATGTCTAGACTTGTGGTTTTAAAGGGTATTGAAGGTGACTGGCTTGAGAGTGCTCGGCCTTCGTGCTCAAGGCCAGGAGTAATATGGAAGGTGCAGAGGGCGGAAAGGAATGAGATTTGATGCGAGAAGCGATAGAGAAATGGCCGAGGCATGAGAATTTGAAAGATAGGGGACGCTGTCGACCCGAGGGTGACCGGCTCCCGTATGTGCCCTGATGAGAGTTCTTGAGGAAGTATATGGTTTTGATTCAACAGGAGAGTTTGCTCTCCTGTGCCAGATTGATATTAGTTATTTTCTGGGCCGGTAACACTCGTTACTGACGGTTTTTCTATATATATGTAGGTGAGAAATGCGAGGGATGAAAGCTGTCGGGACTGCGGAGGAGCAGCACGGAACCGCGCACACATGTACCTGCCGCGTGTAATCTATAATGACGGTGTGTTATTGCTACGTGAATGATAATTTTGATGTGTTTGTTTAGATAAATTGCTTGATATGAAATGAACAGATAAATGTGAATGAGTAGTGAGTTTGGAGTTCAGGCTCGGTTCAATTGAAACGAAAGAGATAATGATGAATGCTACGGTAGATTATTATGTTTTATCGTATTTTGATAAAATATTTATATACCCTTGTTGTGGATAATTTTTAATTAAAAATTTCTTGCCGTTGCATGGTTTTGTTTTGCTTGCACATCATAGCATGCATGTAGGACTACGTTAGAACCCACGCATCCCATTCATGCATTTCATGTTTGCATCTCCATCTTGAGACACCGAGGGTAGATCCGGGTCGGCTTAACCGAACCCAGTAGATTAGCAAACGGTTCGGTCGCCGGTGACATTTCCGGGTCGGTTCACGGGTGAGCCGAAACAGGGTGTTACATACTTTTAAGTAATTAAGTTGAAGTTAAATATACCTTGCGTCGTCGGCAATCGGCGATGGCTAGGGTTTGTCGCATGGCTCGGGACTCAAATTCGGCACCTGACTGCGTTTGAAATTCAATTGGATTCACCTAGATGAATTTGGTGGAAGATCTGGCGAATTTTACCTAATCCGGTTTTCTGGCTATTTTCGGTGGTTTTCTATAGTTTTCGACGATTTTCATCGGCCTTTTCAGGAGGAAATCAAGGCAATGGGTCGGCACTGGCTCGGTGAGCTTGACCCAATGGTGGTGGTGGTGAAGGCAAAAGTGATGACGATGATCGTCGGCGGAGGCTAACGTCGAGTTGGTCGGGAGCCGACCTCGGTGGTGGCCCCTAGGTAATGGGGATATGGTCGGGGTCAAAGGGGAGGCATTGGCGACACTGCGGCAGCATAGTGGTGCAGATGGCAGTGAATCGATGCAGGATGGGCGGCGTTAAGGCGCACCATCTGTGCATCGTGGAGTTAGGTGGCGGACTGGATGTCTAAGGGTTGCTCTGCAGAGCTCCGACAAAGGTGGCGACATCGATTGGCGGCAGTGCGGGAGCCGAAGGAGGCAGTGATGGTCAGAATTGATGGCAGCTTCAGGGTGGATCGAAAGGGCAGTGAAGGGGGTTTGGTGGCAATTTCCTGAATAAAAGTGAACTATACTCAGATTTGAGTCAAAAATAATAATTAACTCTTAATAAATTCTAAAAAATCCAAAAAATAGAGGAAAATCCCATAAAATATAATACTCACCACAAAATCAAATGACATGTTTTGCAACTAATAACCCACCCAAAATGTTCTATAACAGGTCCTAATGTATTTTTCAGTCTAAAAATAATTCTATGATCAAATACATAAAAAAAATAATTGCATACGGTCATATACTCTGATAATTCATTTCTCATCATTTTTCTGACGTTATTATCATATACTCAAGTACACTTGACCCTTATCGCTCATAACATATGACTGACCTCGACTTAGCATGCGGTCATAAAATTGACTCTACTTGAACCAACAGCTTCGCTAATATAAAACTTTAACTCGAGTCACAGGTTTTATAAAGTAGGGGTGAGTTGTTTTTTCTTTTCTTTTATTAAATTTGGGTCACCTCGAGAATTTTATATATCTAAGGGAAAGTTTCTCTCAACAAGAGGCAGAGAAAAAGTTTGCACCAAACTTCTTTCTAGACCATTCGATTATGTCGAGCAGTCCAGATTAGAAAGCCTCATAGTACTTCTTAGACATTGCCTTACTCGCTCACCCACCCTAGCCCTAAGTTCCGTCACCACAACTTCAAAATCGCCGTCATCACCCTGCCGCCTACCAGTCTCTCGCCGCCGTCCCGTCCACCCCCTCCCTCCCCAACCCTCTATCGTCTTGGTACAAAGTTCCATCCCTTGAGCCGTTGCCATCTTGGTGGGTCACCACCATCATCATCCATCACCGTCCCGTCCCCCAGCACAGTCAAGCCCCCTATGCCATCATGTCCCCCAAGCTATCTCGTACCCTAGCATTGTCCGCCCCCGGGTACCGTCCATTTTTTTGCAAATGTTAAAATTTGTAGGCTTGGTGTCAATCTAAATCCTAGTTTCATAATCATAGGTTATTTTAGAAGTACTTAAATGTTATGTTTGTTTGCATTTATGTGATAGAGTTTTGGTTTGTATTGATGGAAAGTTACATTTGTTTATTTTTGAAATTTTTTAGCATGGCATGGAGTAGAGCTTATCTTATCAAGATGGGTTTATTTTTGTTGTCTTCGATTATATGTGTATTGATTATAAGCAACATATTTTTTCAAATGTTGCAGGAACCGACGAAGGAGAAGCCACCACAATCATCATCAAAGCTTGCCAAGTCTGGAGGAGGCAAGCAGGAAAATAAGGTATATTGCTTTTTAAGTTTCTTTGTTGCATAAGCTTCTAAATGATATGGATTGTTCCTTGTTACGTTGCTTTGTACATGTAGTACTCCTAAAATTTTTTGGGTTTGCCATATGTTACCTTTGAGAAAACTATAATGTTTTTGTCCAATGTCATCCTTTGTGTGTTTTTAAGTATGTCGTTTTTAAGTGTTTTTATATTTAAAAGTTGAACAGGAAACTAGTTTACATTTAGTAGCATTGCCAACAAAGGACTAATTTCCTTTTAGAGAATTAATTATGGCAACTAGGCTCTTCTTATTCACAATTTCCTTAGATAAGTTGCGTGCTGCTCACATCTATCTTTACCGGTTACTTACGTCTTCATCTCCCTTTTTGCTTAATTTATTTTTGTGAATCAATATATAATCATATTAGCTTCCATTCGATGTGTATGCTTTTTATATTACACATGATTAAATGACAAGATCAAAGAGGATGTGGTTATTTTATTTGGTTTGACGAATGGCTGAAAGAAGACCCTTAAAGATGTATTGGAAATGATGACCAATCGACTGACGAATTAAATATCGAAGCAAATTTTCCTTGTAAGATGAATAAAGATAATTTTCATAATGAATTTGCTTTAGAGACAGTCATTAGGTAGAATTTTTTTACAATTGTAACTTTAGTAGAAATGACATTTATTTTACTTTATATTTTCAAGTTATGTCGAAACAGTGTACACATTAATTTACTAACAAATTTAAACATGTATCTTAATGGTCTGTATTGTGCGCATTCTGTTTTATGTTTTTTTTGGGAATTATAAGATTTTATATATTAATCGAGGTTTCTATGCCCATCTTCAATGTCATAGTAGAACATGTGGAGGCCCGAATTTGTCCGTCTATCCGATGTCCAAAGTATGTCCGACCGAATTTGACCCGAATTAAAATAAGCCAAACATGGACATTTTTTTATCCGACTGAACGACCGACCGAGTGTCCAATATTTAATAACAAACTTGTATGATCCATCTTCGAAAAAAATATATTACATTATAAACATAATGTAAAACTAGTGATCTGAGTCAGGGTTTTATGCTTATGAACCGATCGGTTCAATCGTCGGTTCAAGTCGAGGTATGTTTTAGAATATGTGTACTGAGTCGATGTTGGTCGGGTGTATGAGCCATGAGGGTCATATGTACCCAAGTATATGATGATAACATCATGAACACAACAGAAAAGAATGAGTTATCAGAATATATGAGAGTATGCCAATTATTTTTTTATTTTATATATAGTTGATCGTGAAATTAGTTTAGGCTATTTACCACGTTAGGACGCGTTACGGGGAATTTGGGTGGGTTATTAGTTATAGAATGTCATTATGATGTTGTAGTATTTATTTTATTTTATGGAATTTTTCTAATTTTATGGATTTTTTTAGGATTTATTCCGAGTTAGTTATTATTGTTGACTCGAGACATTGGCGAGTCAAGTCTTATATACGATATTGCCATCAATCAAACCTCCGACCCATTTTCTCTTCCCCATCCAAACAGCGCCGCCCCCTTGTCATGGTCGTCGTCGCCGCCGCCGCCGCATTGCCCGGCCGCCGGTTGTCACCGCTACAGCCGCCGCGTCACCCGGCCCCCGATCGTCGCCGCCAGGCCTCGCCGCGGCGTTGCCATGATGCCCCGAGTGCCCCCGTCGTCGCCCGGCCTCCACGACCCCCGGAATCGCTGCTCGTTGTCGATTCCGCCGCCGCCGCGTCGTCCTGCTGCCGATCGTCGCCACTAGGCCCCTGCTGCGGCGTTTGCCGTGATGCCCGAGCACCCCCTCCGTCGCCAGGCCTCCACGACATCGGAATCGCCGCTCGTCGTCGATTCCGCTGCCGATACCCTCTATTCGCGTCGTCAATTCTGCTGCCGGCGACCATCGTCGTGGCCATCCAGTCACTGCTTTGACATTGCCAACCCTCCTACGGCAGCAGGCGGTGGCAGAGGCGGCGGCGGCGGCGGCTGACGCAGCGGCGGCGGAGAGGGTTTCGGACTGTCCGCGGACACTGCTTGAGGCCTGACGGAAAATTCGATGTCTGAAGTCGGTCGGACAAATTTTGTTCGACGAAATTTCGGACGGATGCGGACAATAATTCGTCCGATGTCTGTCCGACCAATGCCCACCCTTAATGGGAAGGATATACATGCCCCTTGCAGCTTCAACACAACCACAAAGCCGTATATCTCATTCCCATCATCGGCCATCAAGCTTGGTCTGACTTCATCCAAGATCATTTAACATTTTACTTTTCAATGGTAGGACACAACATGACTGCTGTCATTATTAACATCATAAATATTAAACTCGGTGCTTTGCGTTGATGTTATAAATTGAAAGTACACACTTGCTACAGTCGTAAGTATCCTCTCAAACATGACGTTTCAGAAAGTTTATTGCGTACCTAGCTAATGTCTCATAGAAGTTGTACTTCCTGTTACAACCTATAAAGGATACGAAAATAAAATGTAGAATGGAGAGTATGATCTATTTGATACCAAAATAAATTACCTATATTATACATGATTAAATGACGGGATCAAGGAGGATGTGGTTATTTTATTTGGTTTGACGAGTGGTTGAAAGAAGACCTTAAAGATGTATTCGAAATGATGCCAATCGACTGACGAATTAAATATGGAAGCAAATTTTCTTTGTAAGATGAATAAAGATAATTTGCATAGGGAATTTACTTTAGAGACGGTCATTCGGTAGAATTTTTATACAATTGTAACTTTAGTAGATATGACATTTATTTTTACTTTATATTTTCAAGTTATATCGAAATAGTGTACGTATTAAATTACTAATAAATTTAAAAATATATCTTACTTGTCTGTATTGTGCGCAGCGATGCACGAATCGGCCGATTCCGTGCAGAATCGGCCGATTTAAATCGGATCGACATCGCGCCAATCCGATTTCGGGGCCGAATCGGTCGGCCCCGAATCGGACTCGGAGATCGCCCGATTTCGAGCCGATTCGGAATCGATTTAACTCGGAATCGGAATCGGTTTTTAAGAAATTACTAAAATACCCTAGGTATGATTTTTATTAAATTATTTAAGCATGGGTAAAATGGTAATTTGGATTTTAAAAACCTAAAATTAAACCCGTCTCCCCCTGCTTCCGCCGTTGCACTCGCTCCGCCGCGCTTCCGCCGTCCGACGCTCCACCCGATTCCGACCTCAGATCCACCCGATTCCGACCTCAGCTCCGCCCTCCGCCGCGATTCCGTCGTCCGACTCTCCGCCCGACCTTCCAACCACACCACCGCCGTCCGACCTCAACTCTGTCCGACCACGCCACCGCCGCCCGATTCCGAGGGTGGCATTCCGTAATTAATAGTTGACTCGAGTCTAACTCGAGTAAAAAATAATAATTAATTCTAAATAATTAAAAAAATCTTAAAAAATATTTAAAAATATCATAAACTATAATACACAAAATAATATCAAAATAACATCAATACCTAATTTTAATATATTTATATTATGAACTGTCAAATTATTATATGTGATCGATTAAATTAATTTGGACCGATTCAACTGAACCGATTCCTAGCCGATTCAGACCGATTCCGATTCCGACTCCCGGGAAAACTGATTCTGATTCCGATTCTGATTCATGCAACCATGATTGTGCGTGCTTTTGCTATATATATATATATATATGGGAATGCTGGTATGCGCTGCATCAATATGCAGCGCATATGCGAGCTCTCCGAGTGTGAGGAACTCAAATGCGAGAGTTGTCAGGATCCCTCGGGAATAGAACAGTCTACTGGCACTAATCCAGAGCCCGCTTTGACTGTCACAGCATCCGCTCATGATACGTGCAGTCGGTTTTCCATCTCTCGTCTCACTTGAAAATACGAAAACTATATATATATATATATATATATATATAGGGCTGGGTAGGGATTTATATAATAGGCCCGAAGGCAACTTGTGGTAGATCTTGTTTTCGAAATCATCCTCAAGGGATCTCATCCTCGAGGGGTTATTAATCCGGAAAACTATTTGGTTAAATGGCTCGAGTTAAGTGGTATCCGATAAAACGCCACTTAACCCGTCCTGCAGATAATAAAATAAACAAATAAACATACAATAGAAGAGCGTAAAATAGAGACGAGTCCTAAACGAACCTGGTAGAAGCTCCAAGTGTGTCATCGCGCCTAGGCGGCGAGCTCTACTTCGTACCTACACATCAAAACTAAATACTAATGCTCGCTAACTAAATGATGCATCAAACTCAATGAACATCACACACAATACGAATAACATTCATCAATAGTCAAATAATCATAATGTGAAAAAAATTCTAAGTTACGTCATACTCGATTAGCATGCTCAAACTTGATCTACATCATTAGATCACTCACTATTCATTCCCAATTAATTGCATCATGCAATCATCACTGCACTCATACTCATACATTTATCATGACAATTATTTAATTCTAGCATGCTATGCTAACAATCATCATCAATTTTAACTAATTAAATTAGAGGTAATTATACCTCACGCCATCAGTGATCTGCGACAGTTAGGGTTTCGTCGCACATCTCAGAGCTCGAGGTCGACGCTCGGCAGCATTCAAAGTCGATCAAATTCAACTGGATGAACTCCGCGGAAGATCTGCCAAATTCCTGCAAATTTAGTTTTCTAGCGGGTTTCGGTGGTTTTCCGGCAAGTTTCGGCTGTTTTCCGGCAACAACTGCCAGCGGCGTCTACTGGCCAAAAAGTAAGGGTATTGGCTACCCTTGGAACCGTCTCGGCAAGCCCAGCTCATCTACGACATCGACGTGGTCGATGGAAGTGGCGGCTAGCCAGAAAATGGCAAAACAGAGCCGAAAACGATGGGTGGCTCGATTTGGCTGGCCTGGGCAGCGGACAGCCTCCGCTCCGGTCAAGAAGGTTGTTGGTTGGTCGAGGATGTCGAGCCTACCACCTGATCGTGGCGGTGACGGTCGCCGGCGGCGGAATCGGCAACTACGACCAAAATGTAGATGCAGCGCTAGGCATGGCGATTCTGGCGTCACGGCGGCTTGGCGGCGGCCAGGACTTGTAAAACCCGTGATTCGAGTCAGGGTTTTACGTTACCGAACCAGTCGGTTCGACCGTTGGTTCGAGTCGAGTCAGTTTCATGAACCGCGTGCTGAGTCGAGACCAGCCGTGAGTTATGAGCGATGAGAGTCAGATGTACTTGAATATATGATGATAACGTCGAGAAGATGGTGAGATATGAGTTATCAGAATATATGAAAGTATGCAGTATTTTTTTCTTTTTATATGTTTGATCGAAGAAATAGTTTTAGGCCGAATAACGCGTTAGGACGCGTTGGATTATATTCGGGTGGGTTATTAGTTATAGAGCATGCCATTTGGATGTTGTTGTGTTTGTTTTATTTTATGAGATTTTTCCATATTTTTCTAGATTTTTTAGAATTTATTACGAACTAGTTATTATTTTGACTCGAGTAGGAATCGAGTCAATACTTATTTACGAAAATGCCATCGCACGCACTTCTTCTTCCTCCCGACCCTTCCAAAACCCAAACCCTCGCCGCCGCCACTGCCGCGTCGCCGCTGCCGACGCCGCACGGCCGCCGATCAACGCCGCCCCGCCCCGCCGTGCTGTCGCCGTGCCGCCACGACCCACCCCGGCCGCCGTCTCGCCGCCACGACGCCGGAATCGGCCCACGAAGCCGCCTCGGCCGTCGACACTCCGAGCCGGATTCCGCCGCCGTTCGGCCGCCGTCGCCGCCGCTGCGACCACCAGTACCATCCCCTCGCTGTCGCCGACGTTTCCCCCATCCTCCGGACCGCCGTCGAGGCCGGCCGGAGCCTCGATCGGAGAACGCCGCCGCCGCCACCCACTTTCGACGCCGTCGCCGACGGCCATCGCCGCCTCGGCTACCTTGTTTGACACCACCATTGGACCAAGCTCGTCGAGCTGGTGCCGATAGACCCCCTGATTGCTCCGTCCCGAATCGTCGCCGGAAAACCGTTGGAATCCGCCGGAAAACCGCCGACACTCGCCGGAAAACCGTCGGAACCGCCGGAAATTGGATTTGTGGGAAATTCGCCGGATCATCCGCCGAACGCACCCAGTCCAATCTGATCGGACTTCGGACGCCGCTAGGTGCCGAATTCGAGTTTCGAGCCACGAAACGGAAACCCTAGCCGTCGCCGATTTTCGACGACGCGAGGTATAATTTATTTTAACTTAATTATTTGAAAGTATTGATTATTAGAATTGCATGCTAGGATTGGTGAATTGTGTGTTATAATAATATATATAAATGTAGATTTGATTAAGGATAAAATATGAAATTTGTTTGATTGAGTGGTGTTAAAAATGGAGGCTAAGAAACTAATTAGGGTAATTAGGTAATGATTATGATCTAATGCAAACTAGCCTAAGTAGACTTGCTAGAATTGATATAGGTTGATGTGTGTTGATTGATGAGTGATTGTGTTGATTGATGTGCATGCTATAGGATGTGTGATTCATCATGCGGGCGTTAGTTTTTAGCTTGATTGTGTAGGTACGGTGTAGGAGCTCGCCGCCTAGGCGCGTGGACCCGTTTGGAGCTTCTACCAGGTCCGTTTAGGACTCGTTCTCTGATTTACGCTACTCTCTTGTGTATTTGATTTATTATGTGCAGGACGAGTTAAGTGGCGTTTTATCGAATCCCACTTAACTCGGGCCATTTAGCCAACGATTTTCCGGATTAATAACCCTCGAGGATGAGATCCCTCAAGTTTGGTTTCGAACTTCAGATCCAGCTCACGTTGCCTTCGGGCCTATTGTATAAATCCCAACCCAGACCTATATATATGTATAGTTTTCGTGTTTTTGTGAGAGACTGAATGAGGGAAATCCGACTACCGTGCTACGCGAGCGGGCACGTGTGTGTCAGACAGTGGGCTCTGGAATGGTGTGCGGGCTGTTTCATTCCCGAGGGATCCTGACAACTCCACCTTTGAGTTCCTCAAACCCGGAGAAGTGTGGAGGTTCACGGGTGCTGCATTGCAGCGCATGTCTAGACTTGTGGTTTCAAAGGGTACTGAAGGCGACTGCCTGAGAGTGCTCGGCCTTCGTGCTCAAGGCCAGGAGTAATATGGAAGGTGCAGAGGGCGGAAAGGAATGAGATTTGACGCGAGAAGCAATAGAGAAATGGCCGAGGCATGAGAATGTGAAAGATAGGGGGACGCTGTCGACCCGAGGGCGACGGCTCTCGTATGTGCCCTGATGAGAGTTCTTGAGGAAGTATATGGTTTTCATTCAACGGGAGAGTTTGCTCTCCTGTGCCAGATTGATATTAGTTATTTTTCGGGCCAGTAACACTCGTTACTGACGGTTTTTCTATATATATGTAGGTGAGGAATGCGAGCGATGAAAGCTATCGGGACTGCGGAGGAGCAGCACGGAACCGCGCACACATGTACCTGCCGTGTGTAACGTATAATGATGATGTGTTATTGCTACGTGAGTGATAATTTTGATGTGTTTGCTTGAATAAATTACTTGTTATGAAACAAACTGATAAATATGAATGAGTAGGGAGCCTTGGAGTTCAGACTTGGCTCAGGTAAAAACGAATGAGATAATGTGTGAATGTCATTGTAGATTAGTATGTGTTACCGTATTTTTATAAAATAGTATATATTTTCTTTTGGTTTCTCGTTTATTATTTTGTCTTATTTTGCTTGTACATCATAGCATGCATGTAGGACTCCGTTAGAACCCAATCGTTCCCATTCATGCATTTCATATTTGCATCTCCATCTTGAGACGCCGAGAGTAGATCCGGGTCGGCTTAACCGAATCTAGTAGATTAGAGAACGGTTCGGTCGCCGGTGACATTTCCGGGTCGGTTCACGGGTGAGCCGAAACGGGGTGTTACAGGACTAGTCGGGGCGGCACGGTAACTACTGCGGCATGGGCCTGGCGGCAACGATCAACGGCAGGCCGACGTCGGCGGCGGTGGCGGCGACAAGAAAAAGGGGCGGCAATGAGGGTTTGGGGAAAAAGACGTTGGGGAAGAAAAGAACAGGCTCAGTGGCAAAGTCGTAAAAAATACTTGACTCGTGTCCGGCTCGAGTCAAGAATAATAACTAAGTCGTATTAAATCCTAAAAAAATCGGGAAAAATCCAATAAAATCAAACAAACACCAAAACATCATAATGATATGCTCTAAAACTATCAACCCACTCAAACTACCCGTAACGCGTCCTAAGGCGGTAAACGGCCTAAAACTAATTTTATGATCCACTATATATAAAAATAAAAAAAACAACTGGCATACTCTTATATATTCTGATAACTCATTTTGTTCTGCTGTATTCATGACGTTATCATCATATACTTGGGTACGCATGACCCTCATAACTCATATATGCGACTGGCGTCGGCTCGGTACACGTATTCTGAAACTGACTCGACTAAAAAATAACGGTTGAACCAACCGGTTCTAAATATAAAACCCTGACTCGAATCGCAGGTTTTACACAATGGGGGTGTGGAGGCAGTGATGGTGTGGCAAGGAGGCGGCGACATCGATGGTGGTAGGGAGGCGGCGACAGCGACGAGGGTAGGGAAGTGGCGACGGGGGCCAAGATGGCGGCCACAGGGTGGGCAGCCCACCCCATCACCGCTTCCCTGGCCCTTGTTGCCTCACCGCCTCCCTGCCACCATCGCTGTCGCCAGCTCCCTGCCACCCCATTGCCCTACCACCGTTGCAGCCTCCCTGCCCTTGTCGCCATTGCCGCCTCCCTGCCACCGTCGCCGCCTCCTTGCCACCCCATCGCCGCCTCCACGACCCCATTGCCGCCTCCCTGCCCTCGTCACCGTTGCCGCCTCCCTACCCCCGTCGCCGCCTCCCTGCCCCTGTCGCTGCCTTCGTGCCTCCACGGGAGTCATCGCCGCCGCCACCGCCGAGGATGGGAAGGGTTAGGGTTAGGGTTTTTTGCTATTTTGATCTGAGCCGTCTTATAATCGGACGACTCAGATCAAACATGGTGCAGAAAATTTTTCTGCGCCATGTTGTAGGAAAACTTCTCTCTCTCTCTCTCTCTCTCTCTCTCTCTCTCTCTATATATATATATATATATATATATATATATAACATAAATATCTCCTCTTTTTTCCCAAACGAAAAAAACCCACTTTGTTTCTTTGTTCTTAACGTTTTCATATCTGCTTGGCCTGACTCATAAATAATTTTTTTTTTTCGGACAAAGCCAACTAGTTTAGCTTTCTGCTAGGAAAATCTTGTACAAAAAAATTGGTAGGAAGAAACCAGAGAAAGGTGCAGCTAAGTTTAGAAGCTTATGAAAATAAGATCTTCATAATCACTAATCTATAAATGATGTCTGTAACTTCTTAATTATGAGCTTCAATATCCTACCATCAATATGAATCAAATTCTCTTGGAATCAATCTAATGAGAGCTTCACCTTCCTTTCACAAATCTAGCTAATAACCGATTGGTTAACCACCGCAATAACAATGTTGCAGTTCATAATCACGACCACTTGTTTCTTGAATATGTTCAATATGTGCACCTTGCCACCGACCTCAGTATGTGTGCTTACCGGCACTTTGCCGGACAACAGGTCGGCCACAAGGCTGCTGTTGCCCACGAGTCGGTAGGCTAGCACCACCAGTGTCACGTTGGTGTGCATCGTCCTCCTCCCCCTCACCTTCCTCGCCGGCATCAATGCTACCCCTACAGTGTCACCCTTGTAGACCAATGAGGTGGTGCTGTTGCCGAACTTGAACGTGGCTGCATTAGGATTCTTCACCGATATGTTGGTCGTGGCCGACATGTTGACACTGGCAGACGCTAATGCCTATTGGGTTTAGCTCACATCGGTCATAAAAGGTGTTGGTGATTTCTATATACGCTAATAAAAAGCCTTATTACTTAAGTTAGTTTTTGGATTAAGAGAGACACATGACATCTATTGCAAGTCCTTTTGGGAGCCCATAGGGCCTAACAGTGGTATTAGAGCCGGGTTTTGCCTACGCCGATTATGGTTGTCTCCTTCATGGGTTCTACTTGATGATTTAAGGGGAGTTTAAGGGGAGTTTGTCAGGTGATGATATGTGAATGTCATCTGATGAAGGGGAAATTGTCAGACGATGATGATTTTGGGATCGCTAGATGTGTGCAGGGGAGTTTTTGGGTTTATCCCACATCGGTCGTAAAGGGTGTTGGTGACTTGTATATAAGCTAATGGGAGAGCCGTATTCCTTGAGCTAGCTTTTTGATTAAGAAAGGCCTATGACACCTCTTGCAAGTCCCTTTTGGGGCTCAAAGGACCCAACAGTGGTATCAGAACCAAGTTGGATTCGGTGTTGGCCTACGCCGATTGTGGAAGTTTCTTAATAGGTTCCAGATGATTTAAGGATCTGATGAAGGGGAGATTGTCAGATGTGAGTTTAGGTGATGAGATGTGAGTTTCGTCGAAGATGTGAGTTTATAAGTTCAGGTGATGATATGTGAGTTTCGTCTGATGAAGAGGAGATTGTCAGATGATGATGATTTTGTTATCGCCCGATGTGTGAAGGGGAGTTGTTGGGTTTATCCTACATTGGTCATAGAGGGTGTTGGTGACTTATATATAAGCCAATGAGAAAACTTTATTCCCTAAGCTAGTTTTAAGATTAATAGAGGCTCGTGACACCTATTGCAAGTCTCTTTTGAGGGCTCATAGGGCTTAACAATGCCAACGAGGTTTCGATCCGTAGGCTATCTATGGTGATTGAATTCATCCAAATTTGTGGGTCCTTTGCCTTGAACATTGTCAATGCCAGAATGAGGATGGGTATGCCTATGGCCACTATGATTGCAACACAACAGCTGCAGCAGAGTATGCGCCGATGCCTCTGTAGCTCCCTCGCCGCTGGAAGCTTGTCAAAGTCCTTGGGCCACTATGGTTGCAACACAACAGCTGCAGCAGAGTATGCACCGATGCCTCCATAGCTCCCTCGCCGCCAGAAGCTTGTCAAACTCCTTGGCCATGGCTGGCGAGGCTGCCGCGGGGGCCAAAGGCGGGTCTTCTCTTCCTGCCATATTGGACGGGTAGATGGTTAGGCTGATTGCTCTTCTTATCATTGATCTGATTAGTGGATATAAAGTAAGATGGGAGCCAAAGTAAGCATTGATCTATGAACATTATATGTCAATGTGGACTTTATAGGACTAACATATTGTCTTCTTGTTCTGCATGTGAAAACAAAGTTAGTGGAAGGTTATATTCAATCTTCACTTCCAATAAAAAATATCTACAGTTTTATCTGAGTTTCTATGGTGTTAGACTTTGTGGTTGATCTGCTTAGGAGGAGCTGGTTGGTCATTTAATATTGAGCATGTTATTCTTTACACAATCAAAGTGATCACACTTAATGGGTTCAGCCAAAGTATTTAATACCAGTATATGAGGTATGGGGTGGGTATTGGATTGAAATTTGTAAGGGGTTGGAGTCCGTGTCGAGTATGACTGGTTGTACGGTTGCCTATGACACCTGCCCATACAAGAAAATTAAGCCCATGAGCAGAACAGCCTGTAGAAAAAGTGTCCACAATGGTGCAATAAGAGTTGATGCCCAGGTTAGACAAGTGCATAAAATATATGAAGCTGCTAAAAAAACCAAAATTTAAAATATCGTACCAGTTATCATATTAGATTTATAGATTTATAGTTAGTATGAAGTATATTTGGTTCAATTGTATCCATGGGTTCAACTTGATTTTATAATTATATACAAAATGTTTGATTAGTAATATTAAATTAAATACCATATGAAAAAAAACACGTTATGGAGAGAATATCAGATTAAAAACTGAGTATAAATTAAAATCGTACAAAGCCTAAAATCTATGTGTGCCGTTTGTCTTGTCATTCTGATCAAATCATCACAACAGTTTACGTTTGAAAAAAGAAGAAGCAATTTACATGGACGTCTTGAGCATGCTCTCTGTTCTTGGGTGCATGAAACCACTTTTTGTTTCAAAGTTCGACACCTCGAGATCTTGGTGAAATATATGCACCTCATGGAGACAAGACCATTTTGTTTTTTTACATATTCTTCTCTTTTTGGTGGCTCGCTCGGAATCAATTTTCGATGCAAATCCAAACAAGGCTCTGGAACAGTTCTTAGTCTAAAAAAATGGGTGGGCTATGACCATTCTTTCAG